>RJWT010044149.1:0-11834 GCA_004365215.1 Cuniculus paca
TGGCCGACCGGAGAACAAAGAGATGCCTCAAGATAAGGCCACAGCTGAGGACACCTGGCTCCAACCCCAATTAATAAGATAGAGATTGTAGCTGCAGGCATTTCACTCCTGTAGTGAAAGTCAACCTGGAGATTTTCTCCTAAGATACTTTAATCTGTTACTTGGAAAAGTCCTTGAACCACTCCCAAGATCCTGCTCAGTTTCCTGCATTTTCCACAATAATCCCTTGCTTGTTTGAAAACTAAATAAATATGGGCCTCCCAGAGACATTCCTTGTCTCAGCCCCTACTTATCTCATTTATTTAAGCCTTCGCCGTACACTCCTTAGGGAGATTGGGGATCGTGGCCAGGTCCCCAGTACCTCTCCACAAAGGAAACAGAGTGGAAGGTGACTGAAGACTGCTTTTTCTGATACAGGAAGGACTCTTGTTGAGGAGGGCAAGGAGGTGGGGAAGCAAATGTTTCCCAAACCCGTGATGTTAGGGATAGACGGCTGACTGGCTGTGGTCAGGGCAATGTGAGTGAAGAGACGTGTCCTCTCCTGGCAGAAACTTCTAAGAGCAGGCGTGTGACGTGCCACGGCGAGCCTCCCCATGGTGATCAGCAGCCTTCTGGATGGCGAACAGCCAATCATCGCAGGTTCTCGTGGAAGGACAAAGCAGAGGAGCTACTGGCAACACCGCAATGGACAGAATGAGTGAGAAACACGCCTTTGTGGTTTGAGATCTACGATTTGAGAGTTGCTTCTTCTACTCATCCTTCCTGACTGATAGGTCCTGGTATTGCTTGAATGTTGTTTATAAAGAAATGAAAGAGAAGTTAAAATAACTTACAAAAATACAGAGAGGTACTGCTAGCATGTATCTCCTCAAAACGTTGAAGAAACTTAACTGCCAATGTTGATAGTACTGGTAGATGGGACCTTCAGATGACGCAGGGACAGGATTTGTATCTTCAAGCGTCACACAGCATTTGTCCCTTTTGCCGTCTTGTGCTCAGTTGTGACTGTACTCTTCCATACAGTAACACGGAAGCACGGAGCAAGCCCTCACCAGACACCAGATCTGACATCACTCGATAGTGGACCTGCCAGCCTCCAGAAAACAAGTTTCTGTGTTTCATAAATTACCCAGTCTGTGCTATTTTATTATAAGAGCAAGAACAGTCTTAAAACAGCTGGTGTCACTGGGGAGATGTCTTCCTGCTTACTGTCAGGTCCCGTTGTTCCCACAGCAAAGAAAATTAAATCAACAGATTCCACAAAGAGTCTGTCCGATGACTCCAGTTCGTACTTCACCATATTAATTCACAATAAAACCTCATGACTAATAATTGATCAGACTGAAGTCATCTAAAGAGATTACACATACTGCTCACATGACTCAATACATGACCAGAACAAAGGTGATTGTGGTACCGTACCACATCATTTCATGGCTAAATGTACCCAGAACTGACTAAAACTGACTTAACTCTACTTTTAAGAACTGTAATAACTTCAGATGTTTCTTTCTGGAGTGAGACTAGTAGCCCTCTCTTCCTTACAGGTTGTGACTGAGACTGAATTTAAAAGGTTTACAAATGATACACCCATAGAATTAAAACTAGTAAACAGTAAAACCTCAGCTCTGGGACACTCCTTGGTTTATGAGTGGCTCTAGGAAAAAAAAGCTGTAAGAATTTGTATTCATTCTGTTTAGAAGAAAAGCTTTCATTTTCATCAATTAGGATGGAAATATTTTAAAAATATCCTTCTTAGAATGGAATACTTCATCCCAGTCTCTTCAAACAGTACTAAACACTAATTTAATTTTATCTCGATGACTCAGAGTTGTTTTGCTTTGTTTTGATGGCGAATGTCAACTGTGACACGGTTTTGCGCAGTACTCTGACAGCTGTGTGAAAAGCAAGGCTCCTGAAGAAGTTTACGATCAAGAGTAGAAACTGGGCTGGGGTTGTAGCTCAGGGGTAAAGTATGTGCTCAGCATGTGTGAAACTCTGGGTTCGAGCTCCAGCACAAGAAGGGAAGGCAAGGGAGGTGAGGAAGGGGACGGACAGAGGAGGGGAAGAGAGAAGAGGAGAAGAGAGAGGAGGGGAGGGGAGGGAAGGAAATGATTTCCTAGAAGCAGGTGTGCCACCAAGCGAATGTGGTTGTTTTGTATAAGTAAAGGTCCACAGGAGTCCAGAGGAGGAACGAGAAGTCCTCTGGGTACCACCATCAGTGCAGAGTGCTGCTGCAACTTCTCTCTCCAGGTCCTGTGTGAGGGTTCTAATTTTTCTACGACCCTAGAAATCAGATGACAAACAGGTTTATTGATATTCTGTGCTAATTAAGAGCCTTCAACATTACAATAAAGCCTTCAGGAATCCATCTATTTGACTTTTTCAACCTTTTGTATGAATGCAGTAAAAAAAAAAATCTGTTCTAGATTTTATATTCCATGTAGTCTCACAAAGTCTTTTTTTTTCATGTTTTGAACTTGCCAATATATTTAAATTCCATCACATCTAAATCGTTCTTTCCACATGCCCGCATATGATGACAAATCAATTTCAACCTGGATAGAAAAAATGGCTGATATTTTCATACTAATTTAAAAAGCACCATCGTTCAAGCTCACATTTTCTGATTTTCATTTTTTTTTCAAACTCAGGTTGTCAGAATAGCTCAAAATCATCTGAGTGAAATTCAAATCAGCCCTTCCTTCATTCGCTCATTTGTTTCATTTATTTATTTCATGCATATGGTGAAATATTTACAAAACATTCCCCATGGTCCAGGATTCTCCCAGGGGTCCAGGGATAAAATGATGAACAACTTGGACTTGATTTTCAACTCTTTGAATCTAAATCCCGAGTGGGGAAGACAGACACTAAAAAAAATAATTACAAAAGTGACAGGTATTGAGAAAGAAAAACAGAAAGGCCTGAAAGCCCATGGGGTTGTGGAAGGCAGTGTGAGGAAGTACCGAGGGACGGTGGGAAGGATAGCTTGTGCTGAGGGTCAAATTGTAGAGTACTCAGTATCAAAGACGTGATCAAAAGCCACTGTGGTTTAAACAGGCAATGAGAGGAAAGGTCACATGAGATTCCACAGGTCATATTAAGGACTCTGAACTTTATATTCAGAGCTATTTGAAGAAAGAGTTTACTTCTGAATACTGTTGGTTCTCATATTCCTAGAAAGTCAGTCAATTGACTGTATGGGTAGATACACACACACATACAGCAATGTATTTGCACACAAGAGTAGTGCTATAATTGAAAGCTAAGCATTTAACCCATTTAATCAAAAAAAGTATGAACCATAATGATGATGAAACAAAACAATGTTGTTTTTCTTGGGTAAATACAATATTTGAATCTTCACGCTTGAGTCAACTGCTGACTGATGAATGTGATTTTAGAAGTAATTTTTGTTTTCTTACAGTATTACTTACTTTATAACTGAAAAAAGCATTGTGGTAGCAATTTATATGGAATAACTGTCAAACTCAATTTGCCATTAAGAAAACATCAGTAACAAAAAGACAGCTCTCAAAATAGAAGTCTTAACAAAACTCGGTGTAATTATGACATTGAAAGTGTAAAATGGGGAAAATGTGGCAATAGCTACAAAAATATTCAATATCAGAAGCACTTTGAAACCCTGGAAGAGAAAAGATTTCAAGGTGTTATTGTTATCAAATTATTTCTAATTCTGTTTCAAATGGTTCCTTTTAGTAAAGATGATGAATGTTCACTAATGATGCTTATCAATACTGTGACACTCCTTACACAACACACAGTAACTCCCTTACACCTTAGGTCAGCGGGTTCCGATTAAGCACAGAACTACTAAGACTCCCAAGAGTGGTCCTGTGGTCCGAAGAAGAAGAGGGGTCTCATAACACTTGGGCAGATTGCTCATAATTAAATACACTGTGAAAGCAAGGGTCAAAGGAGTACCAATGTTTTTTCAGAAGTAAAGATCTATCATGTTGTGAGGACTAGTTCTTTGTTTTCCCTTAACTACTGACACATAGTTCATGTTCCATTATAAAGAGCTTATTTTTTCATCAAGGAATGATGCAATTCATGAATAATGAAGCTGGCTATTGGCAAGTGAAGCACACAGAATTGGGAAGGACAGGTCAAATGCTCATCCCTTTGAGTATGAATTTTATCTTTTTGTCTTTGCAGGTTAGATAGCGAAGTGGTCGTTTTTCCTGTGATCCTGCCACCTCCTCCGTATGGTACTACTATGTGCTCCATGGACATTAAACTAAGCCCTTGGGGCCAACTTCGTCTTCTTTCTATGCCTCTTCATGTCCCAACTGCTTGACTCTCTCCTTTAGAGTAACACCTTTTCTCCTACTTCCCCTAGTGCTAATTTTCAAGTATTTTTGTTCCATTCAAGTATTTGTGTTCTAGATGGGATGGTTAGGGAAGGACTTTTAGTTCTGGTAGATTATCTTAAAAAGCAATAGAATCTTTTTTACATATTCGCAAGTAAATCACTTTCTATGAGTGAATATGCTAAAGAGTCTCTGACTTTGTTTCCTTTTGCAGAATCTTGAAGACAGAGGGGTAGACAGAGACGTCATGAACAAAACCCAAACAGCATGAAAAACACTTCAAAGGTTTCACAACTGGGATCTCATCTTATTAAAAAGCTCTCGCACATCAAAAGAAGTCACCAACAGAGTGAAAAGACAACCCACAGAGTGAGAAAAAATTTTAATCTACTGCCCCTCAGACAAAGGACTTATATCTAGAACATATAAAGAATTGAAAAAAATCAGACCCACCTCAAATTCAAAGACTCAATCCAAACTGGGCAGTTGAGATGAACACACATTACTTAGATGAAGAAATACAAATAGCAAATAAGTATACGAAAAAATGTTCAACATCGCTGGTCATTCCAGAGATGCGAATTAAAACAACAGTGAGATTCCATCTCACTCCAGTAAGAATGACTATCATTAAGAAATAAACCAATAACAAGTACTAGAGGGGCAGGCTGTGGGGAAAAAGGAGCCCTTCTCCATGGCTGGTGGGAGTGTAGACTGGTGCAACCACTATGGAAATCACTGTGGAGATTCCTCAAAAAACTAGGATTAGAGGTCCCATTAGACTCAGTTATTCCCCTTCTAGGTATTTTCCCAGAAAAATTGAAAACATCATACCACAGCAATATATGTACACCCATGATTATAGCAGCACAATTTGTAATAGCTAAATCTTGGAAACAACCCAAATGCCCATCAACCACAGAATGGATTAAAAATATGTGGTATTTTTATACAAAGGAGTACTACGGAGCTATAAAGGAGGATAAATTTGAGACATTTATATGGGAAATGGATGCAATTTGAGACCATACTCATGAGGAAAATCAGACTCACATATGTAAACATTGTATTGTCTTCCTAGTGTAAGAAGCTGAAAGAGTAAACAAGATCCAAAATGTACAATAGGTGTAGTGAAAGAGAAAGAAACTGCTCAAGAGGAAAGAGAAACTGGAATGGGATAAAGGAGAAAAGAAGGAAGGGAAAAGGAAAATTATTTACATATATTATTTATATATATATATTTATATATTATATGTATATTTAACATACTTATACTACTAATTATTAGTTCATTGAAATGAAAGTTTGTGCCTATATTGATTGATCAATTTTTCATGCCTATATCTTGTAATATGAGCAACTGCTTTGAAGATAACAAAACGTGTTACTCTTCTACAATCTTCTTTCGAAATTTCATACCATTTTTTTTTCTTTAACATAAAAAATACTAAAAAGCCTAAAAAAAGGGGGGGGGGAATTCAGTATGTTTTGGGTCCTAAAAAGACCATATGTGAGGAGTAAGAACAAAATATCTTTTAGGCTCACATGGATATTTGCTGGTTCACTAAATCTTGTCTCTTGATTAGGCTATAAACCCCAAGGGAACATTCTCATCCACAAATTCCTAACATGGTGATAGGCACACAGCGTGCACTCGAACAATATTTACTGAATGAAGGTGAGGTCCAGAGAACTGGAGTTGACCAAGGAAAGTTATGCAAGTCATCGCATTTCTCTGTTCTCATGAGGTTGCGAAATTTCAAGACAGTGTGTGTGCACACTTTTATGCTGAACTATATTACGTCCATGTGGGGAATTATTATCACATTTACAAGTACTGTTAGTGGAAATTCATCATCTTTACTGAAATGAGTCATCAGAAAATTAACCTAGAAATAATATGGTAATAATAATACTTTGAATGTTTTTCCCTAGGGTCTCAAAGTGTTCTATATATCAAATATTTTCCAGATATTGTGGCCTTTTTATATTTTCAATGTCATAATTATATTAATTTTATTATGACTTTTATTTTGGAAGCAGTTAGAAGCAAGATTTTCTTATTGCTTTCTTAATAGTAAATTAGATTTAACAATTTTTCCATACTAATTGCCACTGAAATACTCCCAAAAGCATAAAATAAGCAATGCTGTAAGAGAACAGAAATTAGTCCCCAAGTTACATTCATTAATTAGCACTGGAGTCTAGTGTGAAGATGCAAAGTTTCTTTTCGGAAGAGAGAATATAGTGATATTGTAAGCAGTTGATGTTCCAAAGCTCTAAGGTAGCAACAAGCCTGACAGGTTCCAAGTAAAGAAACGACGCCAAAGTTTCCAGGACACAGAAAGTTGAGGGAAGACTGGAAAGATGTCCAGAGGTCGTTCTTGCAGCCTGCATAAGAAGGGTGTGCTTCGGTACGTGCTTAAGCAGGTTAATGACACTCTGTGATCATTAATATCCATATTACTAGGGCAGCTGTGATGATGGACCACAAATTGACAAGGATGGAAGTAAGATGTGGACCAGGTAAGAGATATCAGTGGCTTGGACTAGAGTTGTGACAGGACAGGAGATTCAGAATAGAACAGAACAGAACAGACCATAGGATGCAGAAAAATGTTCCACAGAAGGGATAAAGGAAGAGAATCGAGGACAGTTCCAGATCTCTGGTTGGGAGGTTGTGCCATTTACTGAGCCAGGTGATGACTGAGAGGAGGAAGACATATGTACTGGGGGGCAGCATTAGGAACCAGGAATCCAGACACGGGGATGTGCAGTGTGAGATGCCTGTGAAATACCAAAACTGGAGAAGTCAGGAAGACACTGGCCATGGGAGCATGGACTCCAGGGAACACCAACTTGACCTCTCTGTTCCAATGTCTCACAGGCACTGTAGTGACAAATTTTTAATACAATGGAGATAAAAGAGAAATCCAAACAGCAGGGCTTTGAAGGTAGGTGCAAGGTCAAGGTCCTGGCTGGAATATTGGTTCCGAGGCATCAGTATACATTCCATGTATAAACTGGGAATTACCTCAAACCTGTGGTTACAGATATGCTGGAATGTAAATGAGGAACTACTGGTATTTGATTCTGAAATTTCCATCATGGAGTACTTTGCAAACAAAATCTTCTGAAGATGGCTATCCCGAAGTAATTTATGAACATGTATAAAAGATAAGCTATAAATACATGTTCATTTCTCACTGAATGCAGAATTAATGAAGCATCAAAGTTTTGCCTTAAGATATGTATCTTCACATTTAAAAAATCGACATGAGGACACTTAAAAAGTCATTTATCTTTAATTATATGTTCCAGAATCTTGGTTTAAAAGTCTTCTGAGTATGGAAAATTACAGGTAACTTCTAAACCAATATTCCACATTGAGTCTCATCCCTCTTCATGCACAATTCATGCCTGGAGCCATTTAGTGGGGCTGAGCTAAACAAGAATCCACAGCAGAGTAGGAAAACCCAGGGACTGAGAGTGAAGTGTCACCACCTGGGGGATGTCCACTCAGAGGGGACGCGTCCTCAGCTCACGTCTGAGCAGCGTGAACAGGGAGGGGGTTTCACGGTGCCCAGGCACCAGCTCTTTAAGCCCAGGGTGGGCAAGGAGTGCCTCTGCACAGCACTGTGGACCAGCACGAGGTGTCAGAAGCTGAGGGTGGTGAGATGGGAGCCCCAAGGGGAGGACGAGGTGGCCTGATGGGTGTGGGCGTGAAGCCCCAGGCAGCAGAAGGAAGGAGCGGCACTGCAGGGCTTCCCAGCCGGGATGGCAGCACTAGAAGTGAGTGCGCAGGATGAGGCCTCTGAGCGGCAGCAACACAGGCTGACAGCAATAAGCACACCCACCACCCAGATCGTGGGGTCAAAGACCATTCTCCACTAAGGAATCAGCCCTGTGGGAGAAACAGGCAAGTTCAGAGCTAAACCAGAAAAATGCAAGATGAGCTCACAACTTGGTACCAAACAAAACAAGACAAGACAAACCAAACCAAACCACACCAAACCAAAAAGGCAAGGAAACGCTCAAAGAATGAAAAAGAATGAACGGTGGCATATGTCAAGAAGTCACTGCGGCCAGCTTCAACAAGCTCCAAGACGGGACCACCAAGCATCAAATAATTAAACCACAAAACCATAATAAAACAAACTAACAAATGTATAAACTGAAAGCTTAAGGAATGAAATATGGACATAAATTCCAAGTACTCTCTCACAGAAACGCTTAGTGATTAAAAATGGAAAACAATGTGAAATGTTACAGCACCAGACCCTCTAATCACATGATCAAAGACATCCTCTCTGGCCCAGCAGGATCTGAAATCGTGTTCTACCTCACTTGATAAGCACACAGTGCCACTTCTAAAACTGTGCTGCCAAACCTGAATCTGGCACCAGGGCAGTGTCAGTCAAACCCAAACCAAGAGGCACTCTAAGACACAATTGGCCTTCCAAGTTCATGAAGTCAAGAGAAGTCCGAGGGAACATGCCGGATTTAAGGACAACTGGCAAAGTTTGAGTGGAATCCATAGGCTAGATGACAGTAATAAACCAGTGCTAATGTTTTGAATTTGATGGTTACATTGCTATGTAGAGAATCTCTTTGCAAGAAATGCACTAAAATATTTTCAAGTGAGGGCATTTACTTTCAAGTGGTTTAGGAAAATAGACATCATGCTGTGCTTGCAAAATTTCTGTAACCATGACATAAAAATGGAATTAATTTATCTCAGAATCCCAACCCACTCATCACAACATTGTCAACTACTGGCTTGGAACAAACCACAATTATCAATAGGAGCCAATACATTGATTTTTCAAAACTTCCATTAAGGCAGACAGCTTTCCTCTAATAGCTACATTTTATGATCCCTAACACCCTAGAGCTACAAGAACACTAATAACTTAACACTTAATTAAATAAGAAGGTCATGGCCTCCAAAGTCAATCTCATCACAATTAAGATGTAAGTTCATTATGTTTCACTTGGGTTTTTGTAGTAATCTTTCTTGTCATGCTGGGTGATTATCTGTTTGAACAACAGACCTGCCAACTCAATGGGAGAAACACCTCACTGTGCATGGGTTCTAAATGCCATGACATCACAGCGTGTGAAATCCTTCACCAAACAGACCATGACGACAATGATGATGATGATGATTAAATGGTTTCACAGAAATATGAGGTTTTGTTGGCACAATTCTTTCTGTATTTAAGCAATGGTTACATATTCCCTTTTGATGTAAACCTTTAGAAAATGCACACAACTATCACAGTATCATTGGGACTTTAAATAAATTCTTAAAAAAAGAAAAAAAAGGAAAAGTTAATGTTAAAGGACTTCATATCACTCCACACATTTTTTAATCCATTTGAATTTTTGCTGGCCTTTTAGATGTCTCTTACTGAAGAGTTTCTAAAGTGTAAGATGAGAGCAAAGCACTGATGTCAAAACCACAAAGTTGGCTTCCAACTCTTCTATAACCCGTGCGGACCACACAGGGAATTCCCACTCTCAGAGGACTCACACAGAGGCTCTGTTCCAGCAACACACAAAAGTCTGTCCCAGGGATAAGATAAAACTCAATCTCTCAACTTCACTAAGACACATTCAGCTTCAAAATAGATGATATTCAGCCCAGCATCCTAAGAAAATGTATCATATAATTTTACTGTTACAGTCATACTATATGAATGGCAACAGGTATAATACAACTTAAAATTGAAAATCCACTTCCACACTTTTCTGATATCTGAAGATTACAACCTACTTCCAGAACACGATTCACTGTTTTTACAGAAGCAGAGGATTATTATTGAAAACAAAGAGAAAGAGATCTTTTCATATATAAAGCATAATACTCCACAGAGAAAAAAATGCCTCAAAGATCACACAGTGATTCACTATAATTAATGTTGGCCTCTCCGATGCTAAGTCACTGGCTTTTAAGATGCTGAATTAGCCTCCCCTTTTATGTAACCGCCTGCTAGCCATGAGATCCACGAAGCATTTCCTGTCCATCGGCTCTCTGAGCTTGAGCCAATTCTGCCACAGACAGGACGAGGGGAGCACATTACCCAAGGAGAACTAAGCAGGGCTGCCACCTCTGCGCCGGCTCCAGAAGCCTGTCAGACCAAGCAGCTGTAAGTGACAAACCTGTGCAGAGAAGCCCAGCGTGGCCCAGGGCTCTGACTTGTCTTGAGCTCATTTATTTAAAATTATTTCTGACTCCATAAAAGAGTTTACTTCACACAGAGGAAGGTAAGCTAGTGGAGAAGCGGAAACACAAAACCACTTAAATAATAAATATTAAAAATAGTCTTGGAGGTATCATGTGTCGGTTCATGTCATATGGGAAGCAGATGTGAAGACGTAATTAGAAATAGGAGATGGTTGGGTAAACACTTGTGATAGATAAAGAGAGAGAGGCTGAGGAAGTGTGAGACCACCATGAAGGCCTGGCACCCAGGAAAGGTCAGAGAAAGGACCAAGGGGGAGGAGCCTCGAAGGCCCGTAGCTCTGAGAACGTTTCAAGCCAAGATGGCCCATGGGCGGACTCTGTGAGGGGAGAACTGGCCTGGCCCTACTATTCCTCTGTTGAAGTTTATATCTAGACGTCCCCCTAAAGCCTCATGCAACCATAAACAGGACCTCAGGGCGGGGTGACTGGATGATAGGGGTTTACAGTTGCCATGCTGTTAGGATGCGGGTCCAGGTCTGATGAAGCAGGTCACCGTGGGCTTGACCCGGAAGGTTACATCTCTCTTCCTGGCTCCTCCCCAGCCTCTCTGCTTCCTGTCTGCCATGCTGCAAGCAGCTCTCCTCCACCATGCCCCCCTGGTTTGTGCTCTGTCTTGGAACCAGCTGACTGTGGACTGAAATGTGAGCTGGAATACCTCTCCTCTCGTAAATTGTGGACGTCAGCCATCGTGTCTCAGGGACCAAAAGAAAAAAAAGTGACTAAGACATCCACCATGCTCAGTCACCAGCTGACAGCAGCCCAGGGCCACTGGGACCCTGTGGGAATCACACGCTGTGGCACTTGCAGACAGTTGGTCAGCTCCTCCTATGGCAGGTTCTGTCCTGAAGGGAGACCTAAACAGTGTCCCCCAGTCAATGGCTTCAACACAGAAACAACTAGGAAAACAGCATGTGCATGCAACACTTGCCTTTCATATCAGTCTACTACTACTTGAGAGCCTTTCAGAGTTCCCCAGCACCTAGCCCTCCAGCAGAGCACACACAGCCTTTCATGATCTGGAGCCCGATTTCCTGGCCCAGTCCATCTCGCACTCTTCTCCACACGTACCTGCCTCTGCCCCAGCCACATGAAGCACCTCAAGGTTTACACATGCTTCATCACCGTCCTGCTCTCTGACTTTTCACACGCCTTTCTTTGCCCATCTGCATCTGATTCCCCAACTCATTGTAAGCTGCAGTACCGGCCAAATCCCTTCTGGACTCTAGGGCTGGGCAGGGGCTGAGGAC
>RJWT010044150.1:0-11838 GCA_004365215.1 Cuniculus paca
CCCAGCCTGGTCAACTTAGATTCTGTCAAACAAACAAATGAACAAATTAATGGCTCTGTTTATTATGAATTTCCTGCACTTGTAAGAACAGGTTATATGGAGCTTATAAAACTGTAAGACTGAGCTGGGGATATAGCTCATCAGCACAGTGCCTGCCTCACAATCATGAGGTCCTGGATTCGAGTCCCAGTACCAAAGAAAGAAAAAATCCCCAAAAGACTGTAAGTCTTCAGCCTATCTACTTTGTCCCCCTTCATTTCATAAACTGAAGGATCTAAGGAACCAAAAAGAGAATGCTGAACTTCCTAGCATTTGCCTGAATAGCAAGAGAGTTCCTGCCAGATTCACTGCCATTTGACAAACCTTTTTATAACAACTGTATTTTTCAGCTCATTCCCTGTCTATCAGCTTGTTCTGAGTATAAGGAAAATGAAAAGCCTCACCAGAGATGAGAAGATAAATCAAAACAAAATGGACACTTTTACTAACATCAAACATCACTGCTTCTGCCAGGCAGCCCAACTACTCTAATATGCTTTCTGGGCAGCTCATTAGGGTTTCGTGAGCAAGTCATTCCTGTTCCATTCTGAAGTCATTCTCTCAGACAAAGCAGAGTTTAACAAGGTGGAGCCAAAGTGACTTGAGGATCATGTCACCGTGGCTCAGTACCTGATGGATATGAGCCACATCTGAAGACTTCGACAAAAAATTCTAACATTTCAGGCTTTAAAGTTTCTTCGAATTAAAGTTAATGTGATACAGATTTGGCTCCCTGGACAATATAAATTCTTAAAGCCTTCTTTATTAACAGGCCTCAGTGCTAGGCTATAACCTTGAGTGTCAGAACAATCAAGCATCTGCTAGTAGAGATCACTGGACATCTTATGGAAGAAATTTAGTAAGGAAAACAGAAATTACTAAGGATTTCAATGGTCCTATGTATTGAAACAAAGCTCAGCAAAACAAAACCAACTTACCAGAGAGCCACAGAATAAGCAGGGCCCAGAACCCTCTTGTTCACATACAATCCGCCCACAGATCAGACAGTTATTGATGAGCTTGTGCTTCTGGCCCAGGCAATCACAGGGGTGGCGACCAGGAAGCAGGACCGCAAGCTTGTCCTGTCCTTCCCTTGTGTATAAGTTGACAAACTTTGTCTTCTTCTTTACAGAGCTGCTGTTCTCTTGTGCCTAATGGTACAAAGAGGTCACAGAAACATCAAACTATGACACTGAAAAGAGTTAAAGGGGTAAAAGTCCTCAGTTCTGTTCAGTAATGACTTATACGTTCTCCAAGAACCATAAAAGAAGGGAGAGGAAGATGTACAAATTACGTATAATCAAGGACTGAGAAAAGGCTATGCTCTTGAAAAACTAGCTAATAATTAATTACCTTGCCTTTTCTGCTAGTAGTTCTCAGTTAACCATATAGCTGGTGAAAGCTAAATGTCAGACAAAGCTGTTTAGTCAGGTGGCAGCACATCCCTATAATCCCAACACTAGGGAGACTGAGGCAGGAGGATCATCATGAGGACTGCCAGCCTGGGCTACATAGTGAGTTCAAGGATAGCCTGAACTATGAAGCAAGACCCTGCCACACACACACACACACAAACACACACACACACACACACACACACAAAGAGAAAGTTGTTTACCAGATATCTTAAAGCATAGCTAAGTTAGAGATCAAGAGCACCTCTAAAAAAGAATTCCACTAAAAGCAGATGACACTCGGTTGGGTGTGGTAAGACACACCTGTAATCCTGGTGTTAGGGAGGCTAAGGCAGGACGATCACCATGAGTTTGAGGCCAGCCTGGACTACACAGCTAGAGTCTGTCTCATAAACAAAACAAAACAAAAAATCCAGGAAAAACAGATGACATTCATGAATCTGGAACACGATTAATAAAAAATTCACTTAATCATAAATTAATAAAAAGATAATATAATAAAATATGATGGGGGACTGGCAATATAGCTCAGTGGTAAAGCACCTGCTTAGCATGTGCAAGGCCAGGGTTCAATCCCCAGCACCACACATACATACACACAATGGGCAAAAGACCTAAACTAAAAGTCCTAAAAGAAATTCATAACACAAGGTGATTCAAATGACCAGCAGACACACAAAAAGGTACACATCTTCATTAGTCTCTAAGATAATGTAATACAAGGCAGTGCTCTACCTTAACGGTAAAGCACTTGCCTCTCACACATGAGGCCCTTGGTTCAATCCCCAGCCCTGCAAAGAAAACCAAACCAAACTAGGCTATCTTAAATGTTTAACAAAGATAAATAGTATCCTGATTGGCTGAGGACCTAAGCAAAATGTTAGTAATTTTATAAAAAAATCTTTCAATGTAATCATTCTGGTTAGTAGGCAGCGGTACTTCATTGTGACTTTATTTTGTGTTTCATAACTAACTTGAGCACTTTCTCATGTGTCTGTTTCTCATTTGGACATCTTGTGCACTTAGAAAGGCTGTTTTTGTTTGTTTGTTTGTTTAATACATAGGTCTAGGAGTATTCTAAAGCGATTGGTAATTTTTAATTCCTAAGGTTTTCTTCCTCCCTAGAACTAGGCATAGAGCCCAAGGCTTGAGTCTCAGCTCTGTTGTTTATTTATTTTGAGGCAGGGTCTTGCTAAGTTGCTAAATTGCCAGGTTGGGCTCAAAGTTGGGATCCTCCTGTGTCAGCCTCCCAGAGTGCTGTGATTATAGTATAAGCAAATGCCGCCATATCTCACTTCTAATTTCAAATATACATATCTATGTCCAATTGATGAAAAGTCATCTGTTCATTTCTAAATTTGATGTAAAATAAAAAGCAACAAAAAAAGCCTCACGTCTGTCAGCCCGCGATGCTTAGAAAGTACAGATGCCTTTCTTCACAATCATGTTGAGAACTATTTTCCCTCTAAATTGAGTTTCTCAATCATTTCCAGCAACTGACATTTCAGAGAAGAAAAATTAAGAGTTCCAGTGAATAGGGAAACTGATTATGAGAAAACAGTTCTGGCTGGCCATGATGGCACACACCTATAATCCCAGCACTCAGGTGGCTGAGGCAGGAGGATTGCCAGCCTGGGCAACACAGCAAGCTCAAGGACGGCCTGGACTACAGAGTGTGACCCTGTCTCAAAAAAAAAAAAAAAAAGTTAAAAATAAAAAAGGAAGAAAAAAGGAACAGAACAGTTCATTGTTAAGTAAAAAGAGATGGTAACATTCTAACGTTAAAAACAAAAGTTGAAATACAGAGACAGTATTAAACAGAAATCAATACAGTGGCACCTCAGCTCATGAGCTGAATTTGTTCCACAACTGCAGAAAAGAAAGCCACGTTCGTGTTCATACAGGAAAGATGGCTGTGGTTTGTCTGTCATCTAATACAGTTTGCGAAGAAAAACAAAATTTTGCCAAATGCTTCTGTTTGCAAACCAAATTGTGTGTAAACAAAAGTGTTTGTGAACCAAAGTACCTCTGTATAAAGAAAGAAAAACTTACACTGAGGAATTTATCTATCTAGTAGGTTGCCATTTGTCAAAATTAGTCAATATGTAGTATCTTTGATTCTCACAGATAGTGTTAAGAGGAAGATTAGAAATGTATATTTTGACTCCTGCTAAAGCATCCTATTATTTTAAAACAAGGTATTTGAAGTCAGGCATGGTGGCACAAGCCTGTAATCCCAGTACTCGGGAGGCTGAGGCAGAAGGATCACTGTGAGTTCAAGGCTAGCGTGGGCTACATAGTGAGAACCTGTCTCAATAAGTAAATAAATAAATACACCCATACAAGGTATTTGAGGAACTGTGGGCTGTGCCTTGATGTCCCTTTCATTATGGCCAGTAAGTATTTCTCAAGAAGGAAAAGGACAGCAAGAGGGAAACACAGAAGGGGAGAAAAGACAAGAAAGAGTGTTAATGTGTCACTCCACAGCTTAAAACCACTGACTAGATTCTCACTGGGTTTAAAATAAAATCCAAGTTAAGTGCCTGCCTGGCAAGCATGAAGTCATGAGTTTGATCCCCGGTGCCAAGAGAAAAAAAAAAAAAAGAAAAGAAAGATCCAAGTTGCTTACAGTGAGCTTGTCCCCCAGTTTCATCGACACACCACCCCTCCCTTGCTGACACAGCAGGCTGCCTACAGCACTTTCTCTATGTCCCCTTTGCACCTGTCACTCCTTCGTCTGTGGTGCTCTGTACATCTCTGTACCTAATGTCTTCTTCCCAGGGTTCAAGTCTCTGTGACAATTCCTTCCTCTCAGGCAGGTTTTCCCTGAACATTGACCTAAGTAAGTTTTCTCCACCAATAACTTCCTATTATACTGCTTTTTATTTCTTTTGTGGTAGTTTTCAATAAGATTCTGTCTTGTTTACTATCAACACCTAAATCAGTGTTTTGCACATAGCAGACATAACATATAATGTCCAAGTAAACTATAGGAATTGTCTATTTCAGAGAGATTTACCTCAAGGTCCAAAAAAGGAACTCATTTGATGATTGCTATGTGTAGCTCTCACTCTGTGAAACTATCTACTTATGAAAATTTATAGTAGAAGCCGGCTGTGGTGGCTCAGGCCTGTAATCCCAGCACTCGAGAGGCTGAGACAGGAGGATTGTTGTGAGTTCGAGACCAGCCTGGACTACAAAGTGAGCTCAAGGCCAGCCTGAACAGCATAACAAGACCCTGTCTCAAAAAGACAAAGGCTGGGGATTTAGCTCAGTGGCCTAAGTGCCTGCCTGGCAAGCACAAGGTCATGAGTTTAATCCCCAGTGCTGCAAAAAAAAGAAAGAAAATTTGTAGTAGAAAGTTAAGAATACTCAAGGATATTCTCAGCCAAGGTGAAATGAGGCAATGATTGGCCTTCATTTCAGTTCTCATACCATAAACAACTATCTATTTGGTGCCACATTTTTCTGCTTTCTGTTGGGGATTTCACTATTCAAATGGTCTCTGCACACAGTGAGTGTTACGGCACTATCTAGTGTTCGTAAGTGTGAAAGGCTGAGCCTCACTGGCAAGCTGCAGGCAGGAGTCTGTTCACTGTAAGTTCAGTGTCAATAAATCCACAATATTTTTTAAATAAGGTGTCTTTAAACAACACACATACACTAGGGATTGACTGGTTGATAGAAACGTTGTGATCAGAGGCGTACAGGACTAGCTCTGTATTTCCCCAAGGAAAAAGGGTTTAGTAGTCACTAATTCGGTAAACTTACTTTGCAAGATTTTGCTCTTAGTAAGTGCAAATACAGACTCAGAAACAGGTTGCTGAGTTACAAACTACCCTGAAAACATCAAGAGGTAGAAAAGTAAATGCTGCTGGGTGTGGTGGTGCACCCCTGTAATCCCAGCACTTGGGAGGCTGAGGCAGGAGGATCACCATGAGTTCGAAGCCAGTCTGGGCTACATAGTGAGTTCAAGGCCAGCCTGAACTGCATAGAGAGACTCTGTCTCAAAAACAAACAAGGAAAAAGTAAATGTTAAATCAGGGCCTTGTGCACACTATGTACACACACTGCTGAAGAGCTGCATGCCCCCCAGCCCAATCATTATTAATTTGCAGATCCTTCCCTACCCAATCTAGGAACTCGAAAGTGAAGCAGAAATTTCACTTTATGAAACTCACTTAATAGCAAACATCAAGATGCCTTATTATTGGCTGGGGATTTACCTCAGTGGCTTAAGCACTTGCCTGGTCAGTGCAAGGTCGTGAATTCGATCCCCAGTACTCAAAAAAAAACAGAAGAAGAAGACACCTTATTATTAAAGGTCATTACTATATACGGAGAAATACAAAACACTGCCACAAAGAAAACAATGTCAGCTGGGCGTGGTGGTGCACACCTTTAATCCCAGCACTCAGGCGGCTGAGGCAGGACGATTGCTGCAAGTTTGAGGGCAACCTGAACTACAAAGTGAGTTCAAGGCCAGCCTAAACGGCATAGTGAGACCCTGTCTCGGAAAGAAAAAAAAAAAAGAAAAAGCATTTCATCATCACCACTTTCTCTCCCTAAATTGGTTCTTTTTCTGAAAAAGAACCACTGCAGACCAACTTGTACATTTCACACTCTGAAATGTATCTGCCTCTTTTCCATACAGCCAAATAAAGCTTCACTCTGCACCAGTGACGACTAATCTTCCAGAGCTTTCAGTGACAGCAACAGCCCCTGGGCACACATGCCATAGGTTCACCACCACTGTTCTATAAGCACTTACCTTGGCCAAATCAAAAGGTGTTTTGACACCCACAGTTGTATCAAGCTCAGCAACAGCAGGAACTTCCTGTTTGTTTCTTCCTTTCCGCCTACCCCGCTTTAGCTGGTCTCCTGACCTCTGCCCATCTAAAATTTCTTTCAGGAATAACACACACACAGACACAGATTGAAAATAGCAAGATGTATGAATGAACTTCCATAGCTAATAAACAGAAGACATTGGGTCAGGCAGAATTCCTCTCAACCCAGAATTAAATTTAAACCATTATTCTCAAGATTGTAGTCAATGGCAAATAATTTAAACAAATGTTACTGGCATTAAAATCTGACATAGATTACATAATAATGATTGCGATCCCAGCACTCGGGAGGCTGAGGCCAGAGGACCCTTGCAAGTTCCAGACCAGCCTGGGCTATAATGTGAGCATATGGCCAGCCTGAACTGCACAATAAGACCTTGTCTCAAAAAGACAAGAATAATGGGCCAGGGATTTAGCTCAGTGGTGTAAGCACCTCACTGGCAAGTGCGAGGTCATGAGTTCAATCCCCTTTACCAAAAAAAAAAAAAAAAAAAGACAATAATAAATAAATAAGGGGCCAGGGATCTAGCTCAGTGGCCTAAGTGCTTGCCTGGCAAGCACAAGGTTGTGAGTTCAATCCCCGGTGCCACAAAAAACAAACAAACAAAAAAAGAATAAATAAATAAAAAATAAAAAGACCTCCTCCAAATAAATAATGATGATCATGACTTAAATCATGTAGTTTGGTATACTTTGTATTGTCTACATAGATACCTCTAGGTGTTATTCGTATTATAATCAGTCACCATTTTACTTCCATTCAGTATCCACATAACTGAAAAACATGTTCTCAAAAAAATTAATATTTTGTGGTGCTGGGTATTGACCTCAGGGGCTTCATACATATTCTGCAAGAGATCTATCAGTGGACTACATTCAAAACCCCTGAAAAACATTTCTTGAATTCACGTATTAAAGTTTTCCAAATTATTTTGAAGTTACATTTACAACTAAAAAGCTATTTTTGTGATATCTGCTAAGTTAAAAATGTCTGAACTAGATGGATATGGTGGCAAATGCCTGTAACCCCAGTTACTTCAGGCAAAAGAATTGAAAATTCAAGTCCAAACTGAGCACCTTAGCAAGATACCTATTTCCAAAATAAAATTAAAAAAAAAAAAAAGCTGGGCATGAGGATGCTCATCTATAATAAGCCCAGCACCCTGGTAGGTTGAGCCAGAAGGACTGCAAGTTCACATCCAGCCTGAGCAAGTTAATGAGACACAGTCTCAAAATAATTACAGTTGGGTGGACAAGCAGCTCAGTGAGAAGGCCCTGGATTGAATCTCTAGTATCACAATAAATAAATAAACATAAGCTAGAGATGTAGCTCAGCGGTAGATCACAAGGGCCTAGCATGCACAAGACCCTGGGCTCAATCTCCAAGTTCTTTAAAACTGTTCATTAACAATAATACTTAAACTTTTTTTTTTGTATTGGGAATCGAACTCAGGACCTCATGCTTCCCAGGCAGGCACTGAATATTTAAATATTATATACTTATATTAACATTTAAACATTTATTCACTTGTATTAACTTACCGTCTTTTTTGAAGCACTGCTGCAAAGGATCAGAAACAAACTCCTGATCATTCATTTGCCATTTGGTTATAAGATCTTCTATGAATTGGCCTTTTTTGCCCTCATTTCCCTGGAGGAGATCTGTCACGTATTCTCGGATCTCTTCCGCACTCTCAATGGACAAAACGTACCTCAGGAGGCAAAGATACAAGTCATTGAAAGAAGGATTGTTTACACTATGCTTTTCAGTAATTATAACAGAATCAAGGTAGTTAAAACTATTAGCACTAGGATTTGGCTTAGTGGTAGAGCACTGGCTAGCACATGTGAGCCCCTGGGTTTAGTCCCGGCATCGTAAACCAAAAATCATTATTAGACTATTCACATTGAGCTACGTACTGTGCTAGATGCTAGCAATATAAATTTGATTAAGACAAAGACCCTGATTCCAAGTAGTCCATAATCTAACCTTCAGCTATATTTAGCCATTTAAAGTTTCTCTGTATTTTTAGAGTCAAATCAGGCTTGTGAAAAGTTCCAGAGCTATTCTTAACCATGAATACACTACTTCCTCCAGCTATATATCTGCAGTCATCACATTTCCCTGGAAACAATACAAAGTACTTAATCTCCATATTATGAAAGCTAATGTCTCTCTTATTTTTGTGAAAGATCCATACATGACAACCTAATCAGTTAGTAATTCAATGTTCTAGTTTTTGTTTTGTTTTTTGAGACAGGGTCTCACTATGTAGAGCAGGTTGGCCTTGAACTCGCTTAGGTATCCTGGGCTGGTCTCAAACTCATGGTGACCCTACAGCCTCAGCCTCCCTGTGTGCCACCATGCCTAGCTAGTAATTCAACATTCTTTTTTTTTTTTTTTGAGGCACCAGGGATTGAACTCATGACCCTCTGCTTGCCAGGCAGGCGCTTAGGCCACTGAGCTAGTTCCCCAGCCCTTGTCTTTTTGAGACAGGGTCTCACTATGCCGTTCAGGCTGGCCTTGAGCTCACTTTGTAGCCCAGGCTGGTCTCGAACTCACAACGATCCTCCTGTTTCAACCTCCTGTCTCAACCTCCCGAGTGCTGGGATTACAGGCCTGAGCCACCATGCCTGGCTTAATTCGACATTCTTAAAAGCTATAAACCAAGATTAGTATCACATCAGAAAAAGCATATCTATTTTAAGGAAATTTTACAAAGGGTTCCTTAAAATGATAGTGACCCAGAAGTTTCTAGAAATTGACCAGCCTATGAATTTTTAAGTGCTTTAAATGATCCAATAATGCTTCTTGTAGGACAAGTAAAACAAAAGCCATAGATATCTTCAGGCAAAAAAAAACCAAATTCTTTATTATTTGATTAGTAGAAAAAAATGTAAGGGCTGGGAATATAGCTCAGCAGCACAGTGCCTGCCTGGCAAGCACAAGGTTGTGAGTTCAATTCCCAGTACCAAAAAAGAAAAAAAGAAAAGAATTTAAGATATCTGTTGATATGGAAAGGGGTAATGAGTTCAAGGTTTTTGATTTTATAAAATATAATACTGTATAAGGCCATCACCAAATCTGAAATTTTTTAACAAATACAATTGAGCTGAGAAACAGTACAAGAAATAATGATACATGAAACAAAAGGTATAGTATAGACCCCAATTGTCATAAAAGGAGTATGTATATATGAGTACGTACACTTATACTTATAAAAAAAGCCTAGAAAGCAACCAAAATGATTACTATGAAATGACAGAATTAAAAGCAGTTTTAATTTTTTTTTCTCCTCCCTACAACAAATATTTCTGAAAATACATTGCACGATAGTATGCGTGGGGAAAAACAGTGTGTTTCAGTTTTCTTCTTTTCTTTTCTTTTTTTTTTCTTTTTGGTACTGGGGATGGAACTGATGACCTCATGCTTACCAGGCAACTGCTTGAGCCACTGAGCTAAATCTCCAGCCTTTGGTTTCCTTCTTTTTCCTCTTCTTTTTCTTTTTTTTTTTTTTAAGTCTTCTACAGTGACCATGTCTTATTAAAGAAAGAAAAAAGTAACCTAGGTATGGTGGTGCACACCTGTGACTCCAGCATTCTGGGAAGCTGAGGCAGGAGGATTCCAATTTCAAGCTCAACCTGTGCAATTTAGCAACTCAGCAACTTCCTTTGTCAAAATTTTAAAAATGAAAAAGAACTGGGGAATGTAGCTCAATGAGAAGGTTCTGGTTTCAGCCTTGCTATGTCAAAAATAAAAAGTGGTAAAAATAACATAAATTTAAACATAGCATCTTCATAGTATTATAAACACTTAAGAAACTAACTCTGTCCTTGCTTGCTTTGCTACCTTCTGCCCAACATGAACTGTTTCTCTGTGATGTCTGTCTGCCATGCTGCCCTGCGTTGGAGCCAGCCTACTAAGAGGGTTTTTCTGTTTTGTTTTGTTTATTTTTTTATTTTTCTAAGGCAGGGGCTTACTATGTAGTGCAGGCTGGCCTTGAACTTGCTCATGGAGCCCAGGCTAGTCAGCTGATTATGGACTTAAACCACTATAGACTGTGAGTTACAATAAACCTTTTTGACAGACAGACAGACAGACAGACAGACAGAAAGAAAGAAAGAGCCAGGGATATAGCTCAGCAGCATAAGTGTCTGCCTGGCAAGTATGACGTCATGAGTTCCAACCCTGGTACCAAAAAAAAAAAGACAGAAAGAAACTGTAACTCAGACCCATTAGTATGAGATGTAAGAAAAATTACAATGTTACAGCTTTTAAATTAAAAAGAATCACAAAACAGTTCCGTTATTGAGAGCTATATACTGAATTTTTCCTAGCATAGTGAAAGAAATGCAGAATTATGGTCAATTGGAAGAAATCTGTGCCTTATTCTCATTAAAAGAATTGTCAAAAAAAAAAAGAATTTTCTAGGGCTGGGACTATAGCTCAGTGGGACAAGGGACTACCTGGCAAGCATAAGGTCCTGAGTTCAATTCCCGGTACAAAAAAAAATTTTTTTTCTTTCTAATCATCAGATTTTTTAAAAAACCCAATGGCTTCAATATTTATACATTTTAATCACCTTGATTTCCAAATTTACCAGCCACCGCCAAAAGGTAACTATAAAAGACTCATAGAGCTGCAAGGCATCTCATAGGGTCATTAACCTTGAAGGTTTCACACACCCAAATAATCAGTTCCAGGAACAGTCAAATAAATGTCATATTAACTATTTAAGAAACTATAATAATGAACATTCATCCAAATGAGCCATATACCAAATCATAACAAAATAGAACCCACTAAAACATGGGATCATGCAGATTGTAAAATAAGGTTTATTTTGCTAATTCTGAGTACAGATCTTAAGGTCTTATAAACATGTCAATGACTAGGAGGTTAATAGTTTTGTGCCATTTTTAAAATTCAGGTCACTTGTGTAAAATTTATTCCAGTTAGTACACTACTATAATACTCCTGAGTAATTCTCAAGTAAATGCCAGTCAAGACGCAGCAAATACTTTCATCACTGGGCATTATAGTGTGTTATGCAACCATTAGTGGATACTAATAAGAGGCTTAAATAGTTGTACACAACAGGTAGCTTTAGTGCTTATTTTAAGATTGAACACTTCTTGTCTAACCTAAATTTATTATTTAAACTAAAGCAGGTGTTTAGCCATCCTCAGTGTTTCAACTTTAAAACAGAGACAGATCACTCCACTTTCAACGGAGTGGACAAACGTTCAACAGAGGAAAATCTGAGTTTGCAAGATAAGCTGTTAACACTACTACTTACAAGAATCAGATTTTCCTGATGCTGCATTAATCAAACAATACAAGTGGATTCTAAAAGTGAGATGACTGCATCCATTACCTCTACCCCATTTAAAATTGTTGATTGAACCAGGTGTGGTCGTGTGCACCCACAAACCCAGAACTCCAGAGGGTGAGGCAGGAGGATGGCTGTGAGTTTGGGGCCAAACTGAGCTCCATAGTGAGTTCAAGGCCAGTCTGAGACACATAGCAATAC
>RJWT010044151.1:0-11883 GCA_004365215.1 Cuniculus paca
CAGTAAATGTTAATATCCTGTTAAAAACCTTCCCAGGAGTCCTTGGCTTTGGGGTCTTGGACAGTTACAGCAAATGACTTTGACAACCTGTTATTTAATTTCTTACTGTTACTCTTTCTCTCTCAATAATTTCTTGTTCTTTTCTCATTTTTAATTTTTATTTTTGTTAGTACACATTTGCCATACCTAAGGATTACATTCATTATGGGGAGTTGATACATGTATATAACATATCTTTTTATGTCCTCTTCCCTCCTTTCCCTTCATCTTCCCACCATCTCTTGGTCCCCTTCCAATTTGCAAAAGATCTCTATTCCCATTTCCAATTAGTTTTCCACATTTTAAAGTGCTTTTTCTCTTTTCTTTTCTTTTCTTTTCTTTTCTTTTCTTTTCTTTTCTTTTCTTTCCTTTCCTTTCCTTTCCTTTCCTTTCCTTTCCTTTTCTTTTCTTTTCTTTTCTTTTCTTTTCTTTTCTTCTTTTCTTTTTTGTGCTAGGGATCAAACTCATGACTTCACACTTGCCAGGCAAACACTTGTGCCACTGAGCAAAATCCCCAGCTCCAGTTTTCCACATTTTAAAAGCAAGAAGAGAGACAGTAAGTTTAAGTTTTTATACAATCAGTGTAGGAGCTATCTACAACTGCATTGGTCTTCTCAAACCATGAGGCAATAATCTACTTAACTCTCTAAAGGGAATGAAGCTACCCCATCTGTCACCACTTTTATTGATATTTTCTTCATGAACTTAGGTTATGTTGAATGGACTTTCTTTGTCATAGGTATAGAATGCTTATATACAAGATTTATATACTTCTCCATTAAGAATTCTATAAGAAAGTTCTACAAAGATCTTGGACTTACTTACAGCAATATACTTTAAAGTCAATGTAAATACATGCTACCCAGAAAATTATTTGGTCAACCAAATGAGCGTTTAGAAACCCATTAGGGCTCATTATCACACTGTATTAATGTTTCCACTTAAAGGAGTAAATGCTATAGGAATTCCAGGCACCAAGCAAAGGCCAGTAATTGTAACACATGTTCAAGTAGCAGAATGACAAGATCAAACTCCTTAATCTGCCCTATGCTAGGGCGAAGAAATATGACAGGATGATTGTCTTGTCTTTCATGGGCAATAATTGGTCTTTTGAATCTGAGACAACAAAGGCTGAAATTGGAAATGAAATGAAAACTGACGAGCCATTCTGTGTCAGATACTTCAGAGCACATTTTCTCATTTAACCCTCACAACAAAGCCGTGAGGAAGATCGTATTCTTCTTGTTTCATAAATGAGGTAGTTAAGGTCCAGAAAAGTTGAGTCCCTTATTCAAAATCAAACAACTAAACTATGTCTAATGGGTGGGTCAAATTTAGGCATTTTGATTTTCATTGGGGCTTCTTTCCCAAATTTCTGGAACTTGTGAAGTTTGGCTCTGATAATAGGCAACAAACAGAAAGATAGAATCTCCTCTAATTAAGTGCTCAATGCAATTATTTCAATACCATGATAAACAGTATTCCAGGTAGATAACAGCAGAAAATTACTGGATATGAAAGAAACAGCTTTTTTCATGCAAATGGACCTCAGTGCCCATTCACTAAGTCAGGTCAGACTTACCTTGCTTGTTCTTTTGACTCCTTAAAGAAGAAATTCAGCTAGAGAAGGCAGTTTGGGAATTCCAAGGTGCTAAGAAAATGAACTAATCAGTATCCACGTACTCCCTCTTACTTTATATTCATGTAGCAAAGTGCATGAGGTCAGAGTCAAGGACTGGGGGTTAGAACTACTGTCTCTTGTCAGCGTGAGAGTGAAGAATGGAGGGGATTGGATGTGACTGAAGTGTCAGTAGTTAGAGTTATAATCACAACTTCAGGAGAGATCAACACTTACTGTACAAGAGGATTTAAAAATCTATTAAATAGAGCTAACTGGAGCCGCGGTACTGAAGAGTGGTGCAAAGCCATGGTTACTGGCAGCACGGAGCCTTGTTGCCTAATGCTGAACACAACCAGCGTGGCAGTGTAAAGCCCAGCCTGCAACAGCCAGAGAGAGATTCGGAAGGGACAGGCCAACTTACATGATTCGCAGAGGCTCTCGTGGGGTGTTTTATCGGTCAGTAACTTATTCAGGAGGTGGGAAAGTCTTCAACCTGGACTGGCAACTGTGCTACAGATTTTGATTTTAGAAAGAAGCCAGAAAGGGATCACAACATGAGCTGAAATCTACAGGCGGCTTCCAGTTTTTCTATAAAAAGAAAAAAATTCAATAAACGTCTTAAATCATGTTTGTGGAATGAAAGTTAACAGACAGTTGTCTCCTTACAGAATGTAGTTTAAGTCTGATTCTACACGTATGTGGTTGCATATGCTTGTATAAAAGTGTGTGTTTACTAAAACATGCACAGGAATTGCTGGAATTAATCGCATATAGTTCTAGTGCTAGCTGGTATGCAGGAAACGTCAACGACATAGCTGTTGCTGCATTCTTTGCCTCCAAAAGGAAAGAAATGAGTTTCTGTTGTTAAAGCCATTCTTTCGCTGTATCACTATTTCTTTGTGTTTTTCTCCTATTGCTCATTGTATAAAACTATGTTTTAATTTTAAAATGCAAAATAAAACAGAGAGCTATTTTTAAACAAAATATTAAATTTGAGAGAGACTGAAGCCCTGAATTTGTGTCTTTAAATTAAAATAGAGAGTCAGCGTGCAGGTATTGTAAATAGGCGAAGCTTGAGCTCTCCCTACAGGCTTTTGTTACAGTAGCTGTCTAAGAGGAAGAGAATATCAGAAGCTGAAAATCATCCCAAAGTGTTCATCAAAGGGAGTGATTTCCTTTGTCCAAGACAAAGTCACAAGCGGTTACCAGGGTCGACAGCGAGATCGTGCAAATTCCTGCTGCCAAAGACATGTTATCACATTATTGAAGTTACAGTCTTTTTTCTTTTTCCTTTAGTGGTTCTCAGTTTTTTATTAAAGAAAGGAAAATAATAATAAAAACAACAAGCATGACAACAACGCAACAACCTCAGAGAAGTCAGTGCTGCCTCCCAGTGTGCCACTGTCTCTCAGAACTTGGCTTTGTGATGAAGGGTTACGCTGGGGCTTCCTATTTCAGGCTGGGTGCAGTATTGACTCCAGATGGAATTCTGTGGAATAATAATCTATTAGCATCAGCCTTTGTTACAAAACAAACTGACGGCAAAGATTGTTAGGTAGTCTTTTATTGTAATATTAAAAAATGAAAGCCAGTTTCACAAGTACATAATGCTGCACTCAAAACTAAAGGCAAAAGTGTCACTAGATATTTTTCAATACAGTATTAGAAGGGCACAACAACAATAAGAAATTCATAATAAAAGCTCTCATTATTGGTTGTGTATTGTCTTTTATATATTTTGCTGAATTATCTTGTTTAGTCCTCACAACAATGTACACATATACATGTAATTATCATCTTTCACAGATAAACAATCCAACTGAGAAATTAAGAAATTTACCCACCGTCCCCCAGGGCTTACTCAGATCCAGGATTAAGGAGTCTAGACCATTAGCCAATCAGGGGTACTAAATTGTCTTTGTTAACCATTATATTATGCTGCCACTTTTTGTTATTTTTAAAGAAGATATCTCTAGATAATGACCTAACAGCCAAAGTCAACTTAGCAAGCCTTATTGCTTTACAACAAATACAGTGAGTATTTATGGAGGACTAGAAATATGTAAAGTTTTTAATAGACACCAAAAATTGCTGAGAGAAGTGTGGCTGCTGATATGCATGAAGTAGGATTCACGATATGGGTGAGTCAGAGAAATAAATAAGTCTAAAGAAGGTGAAAAGAAGAAGGAGTTGAAATAAACAGGACATGCAGGATAACATCACCACTGAGAGGAGAAGGGGAACAAAAGATGCCATTGTGAGGAAAGTCAGTGTGGGGATGTTTTGGAATGATGAATAACATGAGACAAAGAAGGGTTTTGTTTGGATTTTTAAGAGTCAGAGATTAGGGAGGGGATTTAACATTCCAACATTCCTTTGTTCCAGAAATCTTCATTGAGTGTTGAACAAAAATAGTTCATGCTTCAAGTACCCTGGTGCTTTAAAGATCGAAGAAGGAAAACAGGTATTTGAGTACTAAAGTGTCATGGTATTGTGATACAACTTGAATGAGATGGAGCTCGGCAAAGATGGGCTAGCAGTTAAAATTCTAGAGAAGGGAAGGTGACTAGCTTTTCTAGAAGAAGCAATACTTTAATAAAATCTTGGACAATGAGGAAGCGTTTGCTAAGTGAATTGGGAAGTGAGTTGGCAAAAGAACAGTATTTTGAGGAGGAAACAAGTCGTGCAAAGGTACAAAGGCATGAGCCACTGGGGATCTGTGAGTAGTTTTGAATGGCTGAATGGAACATTAGGATTCAAGGAGACAATGGAGAGATGGAAGCCTAAGGAAGCGAACGAGGTCAAGGTTAGGGGGGCTTTGAATGAGGAGCTCAGAGTTTGGACTGTATCCTGCTGGTGCTGAGTAGTCAGTGAGGAGAGTATGAAAGATATTGATCTTTTAAAAATTGCGCTTGAAGTAGTTTGACAAATGAGTAAGGAGGCTAAAGCTGGAGGTAGGAGACTGATAGGGAGCTTTACAATGAGTGCTTGAAACACCAGTGAATAAATGCAAGAGATAAAGCAAGTAGACTCTATCACTGATTGGGACTGAGGGTGATTTGGTACCATATTTTGAAATTAAGCAATGGATTGTGGAACTGTACCTAAAAAGAATGACTATTAAGGCCAGGGATTTAGCTCAGTGGCCTAAGCGCCTGCCTGGCTAGTGCAAGATTGTGAGTTCGATCCCCCGTACAAAAAAAAAAAAAGAAGAAGAAGAATGACTATGCTGCTCCATAAGAAAAAATAACAATAAGTTAATTTTATCCAAATGCTATTTGTCACATTCTGTGCTGTTTATTAATTAATATAGCTTGGCTTAAAATATCTGTATTTCGTCAACTCTGTCCACATCTCACAGAATCAGTAGATTAATGCTTATGAGGACTCAGCAATTCTCTGATTCCAAGGTCCCCTTGCCTCATCACATTCACAAATGATTTAAAGGTGAAACTACTAGATAAGTTAGAGGAAGAGCTATGACTAAAACCAGGAGAACCAAATGACCTGACAACCGGATCACATTCAATCTGCTTAAACAAGGATCATATTGTACATTTCTGCTTGGGTCGAGTTTCAGGAAAACTTTCATCCATTCAAATCACATTTGTGTTTCCGTTTTTTACCTTAGTTGTCAGAAAACTTTCAGCTTTATTTTTCATGCCTTATAATTTGTTTAAGTCAAGAGACTAAAAGCATTATCACTTCTCTGAGAATAGTTTCATTCTGTTTTAACATTGAGTATCTTATGTTGTATTACATTTAAACTACTGGCCATTCTCATGCTCTTTTGGATGTCTGATAGGAGTACAAATTATAAGCAAATACTTTTACCAACCATTAGTTTTCTTCTAAACAAAAACATAACTCTATTCTTTGTATTTATGGTCAACATTAGCAATATCATTAGCTAATGTTGAAACTTTGTGGAGTATAAAAATTTCAGGGAACTTTTCCATGAACATAGAAAATATCTATTTAGAATGTACAATTAGAAGTGATAAATGATCTGACTTACTTGCTGGAGTCAGGTGGGAACTTTTCTTTCAATATGTTAGGTACTTGCTGACTTCTAGAATGGAAATTTGAATGCTTTCTCTTTGTTGGGTAGGTGAGGATGAGGGCTGGGAGGAAATGAGGAGTAATTTGTGTTATAGTCTCAGCAAAGAATGTATTAGCAGTTTAAGCCTGAATATCAAATTAAGCAGAAGGTATATCTTTATACCCTTAGTGCTTTTAATTTTTTTTTTCATTTGAGCCAATACATTTAATTTCACAACCCATTAAAACTACACATCTAAAAGTGAAACACACACATAAAAATGAAACAAAAGTTTAAATAATACTCTTACCAACATCATATATTTGGATTATTTTTTACTCGGCCACTTACTTTTTTTTGATTTGTACTAAATCCTTGTATAACGCTTTAAATGGTATTCAAGATCTACTAATGGGCTGCAACCAGCACTTTGAAAATCCCTGTCTACAGTAATAGTTGTTGTAGAATCAATCACCTCAACCTAAATCAGAGAATCTACTTGATCAAAAGGTAGCAACCTCAAAAGATGTAGGATGGCTCCACTTAATCACATGAAAACAGAAGCAAAGAAGTGTTCAACGCAGGAAATTGCATAGGGAAAATCCTTAGTGGGAGATTTATAAGCTTACTGGTCCAAGGACCATCATTCTCAGAGTTAGTATTCTAGTTGGTGATAGAAGACCCAGAGAGAGGAGAGAAGCAATGTTATTTTTCTAATAAAATATCAAATTTGTGCTAATATGATTTTTCTATTTCAATTATAATCTGTTGTAAACCTGCACGGCAGGGACTGAGCTTAATTTTCTCTTGTGCACAGTCTGGCATCCTGTTGTCAGTCAGCGCATGTGTGTCAGGAACAGTAATAATACTAATAATGATAACTTGGGGATTAGAATCATTTGCAATCCAAGCTAGGACAGTATGAATCCTTTGCAATGATTTCTATTTTTATCCTTCATGGCTTATATTTCTTCCAACTGTAAAAATAACATATTTCTTATCCCTTTTTGATTTAATCTATTTGACAAGCATTAATTTGTGTGTATGTTTCCTTATTGGAATTTTAAATTAAATGCCTTTCCATTGCATCCTCATTTGTCTTCCTGGAATCATGGAAGAGGTCAACACAGAGCTGAGCAATTCATTTGTTAACTACTGCTGCAAAAGTCACAAAAAGAACACAAAACCCATGGATTATTATTTTAATGCTCTTTTTTTAAATTTATTTTTCTTTGTCTTTTTGAAACAGGATCTCACTATGCAGTTCAGGCTGGCCTTGGGCTTACTTTGTAGCCCAGGCTGGTCTTGAACTTGCAATGATCTTCCTGCCTCAGCCTAGGATTACAGGAGTGCACCACCGCGCCCAGTTAGGATTACAGGAGTGCACCATCGCGCCCAGCATGATGCTCTGTTTATAATAATAGCAGAATTGATTTTAATTTCTCCACCTTCTCAATGATAAACTTTTTTAAAATTAAGAAATAAGGGACTTAAAACCATCAGTGTGTGCTTTCTTCTCACACTTATCAAATTTTACAGTTTCATATTGAAGTTCTAATTCATCAGTGTTGTAAAGAGAATGACAGAAGTAACTATCTACCTGTGGAAGGGCAGGGACACCCATGGAATAAATGTGACAACTGGAAGAGGAAAAGAAGCCATGGGAATGAGTTGGGGGAAGATAATGGAAGGTAGAAGCAAAAGGGAGGGCAGTGAGTATGGCCTCAGGAATACACAAACGAACCTAATCGCAATGCAGCAAAGGAGTAGGAGTAAAGTCAAAGGGACTATGATAATGGGAGCAGAAATTCCAAGTGGAGAGGAAAGAGAGAAGTATAGAGGTATGGAAACTTCTGGTTGTGCTACTATGGAGAGGAGTTTGGAGGTGACATTGTATTTCATAAGAAGATTGAATCAGTTGCTGTTTGCTTGCTTTCATTAAAAATTCTTTTCCTCTTTGATTGAATATATATAAATATATATATGTTGGAATTTCCTTATCTGAGTAAATATGTTATGTTTCAGGAAATTTTACATTTTAACATCATGGCCCTTGTCCTTTACTCTCAAATGCAACTGTGCAACCATAGTTATTCTTATTTTTACTAACTATAGTTTTACTTCATAATTGGTATCACATTCAGTTGCAGTGAAGGTTATTGGGTGGTAAGTCACAATCCTTCCTTATTTATAGTTTTGAACAGTGGGGAGTTATCCAAGTCATGAATTGGTGATCATATGGTGTGTAATGGTTTGGATCCGCTGGGCTCATTTTTCTGTTGATACCGGGCTGGTTAAAATACTTGTAACAGTTTACTCATGGTAATGTGGAGGTAATAATACTATTTCAGAGAGTTGTTGTGGGAGATTAGAATACCATGGTAAATGCAAATCAGTTAGCACAATTTGGCACTTTATAAGTGTTCAATAAAATAGTAACTACTGTTAAATATTCACTAGAAGGCAATGTATGTGTGTGTGTGTGTCTGTGTGTAGAAGTGTGGCAAGATAGAAGAAATAGAAGATTACAGTGTATTTTATTCATATATTAGGTACCATCTTAGACACATGTGCACTGTGGCACCTGTCTCAAGTAGCTGGTAAGTAAAGTGGAAGGGGTAAGGCAAGAGTAAGCAGCCATTGATCACAAGCTGCATCTACGTACTCAGCTTTCTTCTATCCCATGGATAGGAGAAAGCCGAGTTAAACACCATGACATCTACTGCTCTTTATGTTAAATAAACCAAAGCCTTCCATAAATTAAAATGATTTCCTCATGCAGCATGACACAAGGTTATCCAATTTGCCAGAGAGGTGCAACTGAGTTGCTGTAAGGGGAAAGTGCAGGGAGGCGATGTTGAAAGCTGCGACTACTGTGTCAAAAACATAAAAGCCCCTCTCCGTTTAGTAAATGCATTTGCTTAGGCCATAATAAACTAAGAATGAAAAAAGGTTAATTGATAAAGTGGTACTTGTCTAATGCTGTTCCGAACACCACATTCAGGCAGATGTGTGAGACAGGGCTCCTGCTGCGCTGACAAGGATGATTATTGGAACTGACTCTTTTCCCACTCAAGGGTATGTAGCTTCTTGAATCATTCACCCTGGTATCTCACTGTTGTGCTAGAGCCAGTCTAAGAAGGTTAGTGAAACTGTGAAGCCAAAGGATGGTGCACTTCACACTCAATTTAAGTATACTGGGGCAAGGCCACAAATTGCACTGGTTTCCGACGTTGTGTGTTGAAATTCTACTTTGCCTTCATATCTTCCATTTATTGGCACTTAACCATATGCCACCACTATGCTGAATTCCAGCCTCTGTGTCTCACGCTACTGCCAGTGATTCAGTGAGGTAGGTGTTGGTCTCCTACTCACACAATGAAACCCAGGTCATCACAGCACTGTCGTTACATCGCACTTTCAATTACCCCGAACTCTTGATTGTATCAGTATATTAATCCAAATTTCTCTTTTTGTGGTTGGTTGTGTCATTAAAATAATGCTCCTAGATTCAATAACTGACCCAGCTCAGTCAGCAGCAAATAACTCCTTAAACTTATGACTATATTCAGTGAAATTCAGAGGGCAGTTACTTGACTTCCAAACTGAAGAGGATGAGGAATTTCAAATCTTTGGGTTCTCAATTCTTGAAAGCAGGTCTGAAATTTCTAGGGTTTAGAGACTATGGTGCAGTCAGAGGAAGAATAAGTTTCTCTTCTTAGCCGGGACTCCTCGTGACAAAAGACAAATTAGCAAAAGAACTGCAAGCAGAAATGGAACAGTATGTATATCCCCTACATATGTGGGAGATAGCTCAGAGGAATAAGCGAATCTTCAGAGTAGGTATTACAGAGTTGTTTTATACTGCAGGCTTAAATCCATTGTTCTCTGAAACAAAAAGAAGTGCGGATGGACAGGCTAACCTGAAACAAGGTTCAAGTTTTTTATGCAGATTAAAGTTGATGCTGTCTTCATTAGGTGGACCCAGTGACTTTGAGATCCTTCTTCCTGATAGAGGCAGGAAGATACAAATATGGATTTTCTTTATAGATATAAACAGTAGCCATTCAGAATTTGTCCTGTGCCTGTAGTTTCCCAAAACAGCCAACACACAATAATCCTTGTGTTGGGCATGGTAGTGGATACCTGGAATCCCAGTGCTTGGGAGGTTGAGGCAGGAGGATCATCATGAGCTTCAGACAAGCCTAAGCTACATAGTGAGTTCAATGCCAGCTTGTACTACGTAGCAAGAACTGAAAAAGACAAAAGAAAATATCTTTGTTTGAAGAAAGTATATTTTGGGGTAGCATATTCTGGTCTTCTATATTCATGTTTCGGGGTAAACCCCATCACTGATCTTCTGATCTTCCTATTTGACTATCTGATAGCTGAAATGAGAAGAGCAAATCAGAAAGCAAACACTGTAAGCACTGGAGTAAGACTCTCCCTTACACAGTTACTAAACATTGCTGGATGGAAAAGCTTGAGGCCTACTAGCAGGGAGTAAGTGTGATTCTTTCAAGGCTAGTAGGACTTTTAGCTAGGATTTAAACTAACAGAAAAGCAAAATTCCTTTCCAAGTGGGAACTAGTTCTATTTTCGTAGCCATTGGAGCAAGGCTCTTAAAATGCAAGTATCTCACATGTATCTTCTAATGGGTTTATTGTTTTGTTTATTCTGCTTAGAGAAAACCATGTATATATATATACACGGTTAAAAATCTGAGTGTTGACATTTCAGTTGCTGCTTTTGAGGGGCATTAAGCAGTTCTCTTAAAGTACAATAGTCATCTGTTCATTATTATCGGCACACAAATCATGGAACATTCTATCATGATGTGACAAGTGTAGGAGGGACACATCTCCCTGACCATTGTTAATGACTGTTGTTAATACTGTTGTTCTTAAGTGAATATTTGCAGTGTCTATTTTGATCACTTCCACCTAACCATTTCTAGATGTACTTTCAGATACATCAGGTATCTTATTTGTTTCTCCTTAGTCCTTTCTAATTAGTATAATACTCTTTTATTCATAAACATCTCTCCATTAGGTCAGATTTACTTTACTCATAAGCATTCTTCCTTTAAATCAGATTTATCTTTTTTCATTTCCTTTTATTTTCCCTCTCTAACATCGCAGTGATAAAGTCCTTCATGTTCCACATGTAACTGAACACTTCTCCCAAAGTAGTCATTTTCCTCAAGGTCATTTTCTGCTTACCTTGAGACAAACTAAAGGGTTCCTTCATGTGACAGAAGATAACCATGAACACAGGGAATAGCAAAGTGGCCTGAAGCTTCATGAGATAGTCATTGAGGAAAAGAAACTTTAAGGATTTGTGTTGACCATTTTATGGTTTCTTGATTTTAATACATGGTCTTGTAAAGTAACAGATACTTTTCAGGTCTTAGTATAAACTCCTTGGAAAGAGCTACTCTCTTTGAATGTAGAGTGAGTTATCTCCAGGTCATCTTTTTTAGAAAAATGAAAAGGAGAACAATAAAAGAGCACATATAATGGAAAATTTGTTACCAAAGTGCTAAGAACTGGACCAAATGGACAAGCCATTTATTAAAATCTGTGTGTAGTTAACAAACAAGTAAATAATAAAATTCTATTCTGTTGTCAAAGGCAAAAAATTACACCTTGCAAAGTCAAACGGGCAAAGAAGCCTGGGCTCAAAGCTATTTGCCATAGAAAAGAGTCGGAAAGAAAGAGGAGAAGGGTTTTTTAGACTTGGGGTGAAATCATTCACAGGACATCTGTATTTGTTAATTAGTCATATTCAAAAGAAGAGAAACTTTATGAATATTTCTGACAGGAGGTAGTTTCACAGCTTGGAGCAAGCACTGAAGAAAACTGTACTCTCCCTCACAGAACCTGAGCCGTAGACCTGCTATTTCCTTGGATGTTTCTATTTCAAAGAGATGGTGCCTGGGTTCTTGAGAAAGATGTTCTTCGGTTGTAAAGCTGGCAAGATTTCTAAAAGATTTTGCATGTCAAAGGGGTAGAGCAAGAATTTCATACAGCAAATTCTCTAAGAAATGGAGGAGGCCTGTCTAAAGTTTAGTCAAGACGAGGGGAAAGAAAAAAGGGAGAAAAGAAGGATAAAATGAAAACTGAGTTTTGTGAACACAGAGGAAAGGGGGTTTTTGAAAAAAACAGGATGGGAATGGGTG
>RJWT010044152.1:0-11844 GCA_004365215.1 Cuniculus paca
AGAATCAGGACATCACAAGTGGACAACTAGTGATTTTAAAGTATATTCAATAAAGTACATGAGATATTTAGCATTTTATTATGAATTTTGCTTTGTGTTACATTATTTTCTGCAAAACAGATAAGGACTTCTGTGGGGAGCAAGTTTAAAAGATCCAAGGATTACTAATGATGTTTGCTTGATATGTATATTTTGTGCATTTTCAATGAATGTTATCTTCAACTCTTTGGTTTGATGTAGATATTTTTCTTTTGTAACTCAGGTAGCATCTGTAAACTCATTCTGTCAACTCTTCATATGGTCCTGTGTAGAACATGACACTCACCAGATTGATTCCTGTTTTTGTATTTATTGTGAGATAGGGCCTCACTATGCAGTTCTGGCTAGCTTTGCACTCACTGTGCAGCCCATGCTGGCCACAAATTCAGGAAATGTTCCTGCCTCTGCCTCCTGAGTGCAAGGATTACAGGTGCATGCCACCGTGTCCCATGTAATTTAAGTGCAATACTAGCCAGAATCTTCAGTGCAACCAAATCAGGACTGTATAATGTAATACTGTTTGGAAAGGGGAATACTACCTGGGAGGTTGTTTTTGTTTTTTTCTTTTGGGATATTTTTCAGTGTGTGTATGTATGAGTTTTATGCAGAGGTTCCCTACTCTGGCCAGACCAGTTGGCTAACATCACCAAAATGAGGAAGATGGGATGGAAATTTTAAATGGACAGGCACAGGGCTGAGTACTTTGAACAGAAGACACCAAGCATGTGCAAGTTTGAGGATAAAACACTTCCATTCCTTGCTTTAATTTATACTGATTATGGGAACCCTGGTAACTGTTTTAATCTTGACTCATCCTTTTCACTTTCTACACTGGGTGGCTCATGACCGTAGCGCTTCCTTTTCCGTGATCTTACTGTATTAAAGGCAGGGGTGTCCAGTACCATCACTTCCAAAACTCTTTCCCCTTTGCAAGGATTGATATCTCTCAGGGGAAAGAGATGACCTTGATCCTTCGTTCGGTGTTCCAGAAAAGACAGGAAACTGCAGTCCCTGAAATCCCTTCATGTGTCTTGGCTTCTCTGCACTTTGATGACAGACCTTCCTTGTTGATGTGGGAAGTCCATGGGATCGGCCTATTGTTGAGGGCACAGCTGATGTGAAGCACAGAGCTTCACTTCAAGGAACCTTTTAGCCTGACCTCTACATGTCCCTGCCGATGTCATCATCTGGCATCAGGCTGGAGACCCATTCTCTTTTCACAGCCGTGATATGTGAAATATAGTTCAGGTAGTGAGCATAGGCAGAGGGGATGCAAGTACAGGGACCAAGTACTTTAGGAAGAGGAACTGAGCTTAGATTTGACTTGCAGAACTAAAGGTTTACCACATCCTGTGGTTTTTTATTTGCCCGTTCTGAGTACCTGTATATTTAGCAGCTTATTTGTTCACTGCATGTGCAAAGTCCATTGTTTTCAGGCATTGGTGATTGTGTACATCAGAAAACGTGTGAATGTGTCTCAAAACTTTTGTTGAAATCATAGTATACAGAATGAGCCAGAATTAGAGCAGCTTGTGGATTGAGGCCAGGAATATTGATCAATATCACACAGCACACGGGATAACCCTTAATGGAAATATTTGCCCTAATATCACCAGTGATTTCCTTGACTATCCTGATGAAGTTTATATTCCTTCTGCTCTTGTTCTCCTGCTCATCACTGTCATACTGCATGCCTTCAGGTACACCTTTTATGCTGGCTGTAGAACCGATAGATTGATAAGTACTCTACCAGTGTTCTAACACCAAGCTATCCCTCAGCATCAAATATATATATATATCTATTAGTTTGACCAAGTGGGAGTATGTTAAAGAATTCATCCTGTGTATTAATTCATTCACTCAGGTTTATATTCCAGGCTTATTTGCATTGTTGTATATACATGTTAACTCCTCAAAATATCACAGTGTTTCTGTCTATAACATCTTATTTCCCTTTCCTCTGTTATAGGATGGCAGGCTTGTCTAGTTCTGTCACTGGTGTAAATGCCACAATGAACATTCTCTTTCTTGCTGTCCTAGAAGCAAATGTGAGAAAATGTCATGGATGTTCAGGAGCCCGTTTGCTGGTGCACAGAGTGTGTCTCCATCTAAAATGATGGTATACACCGTCCACACGGCCACAGTAGTACCTCCTCATATCCAACCAACACTCGACTTTCTGTAGTTTGATGTGTCATAGTCTTATAGTGAAATTTAACTGCTTCTTTTCATTTTTTGTGTTTTAACTCTCTGTAATATATAGAATTTTCATTTCTTCTGTAAGCCATTCTGTAAATTATCTGTATATGAGATATTGTCATATTTGAGATGAATATACTTTTCTTTTAATAATGTCTTTTGTCTAGGTATTTATTTGTTACTTCTAAAGAAGTTTTCTGTCTGCATTTTAATTTCACCAACAATCTTCTTTGCTTTCCAGAAATTTTAACTTAATTTTGTATCTTTTCAAAGTCACTTTATTTTTCCTTTAAAATTTTATTTCTGAATATTTTCTTATTCTTAGACTTTCTTATTCTGTTTCTATATTTTGTTTCCATGTGTTGTATGTTTCCTCAGTCTGCCTAGAGTGTACCTTTGAAAGTTTGTGATTCAAATCAAATTCATTTACCATATAATTCACATATGATTAGTTTATCTGTACTTTTTGTCATATGGAGATAAGTTTTCTGCCATCTTTGCTTGCTTGTTTATTCCAGTACAAGGACTGCGTTCGGGGCATTTTACATGCTTGACAAGCATTGTGTGACTGCTGCAGTCCGCAGTTCTGTTTAATAATATGGAATAATATCTCACAATGTTTCCGTCTTCTTCAATAGTAAACTCAGAAGGAAAACAAGGGCTCTTGTTCAGTGTGAAAGATTTCAATGAAGCAACTTTGTTTCCCTTAACTTAGCAATATTGGTTTGAATTAGGTGAGTTATATGGGCTTAGCTTCTGGAATTTAAGGCCAGGGACTTTAAACTGAAACCCACATTGAAAAACAATGGAATGGCAATGTACTCCTACTTCTTGGTCCATGGGATGTGGAACTTTTTTCTGTGTCCATTTTGTACATAGAGCAGCTCTAGAAGCACTGCTGAGTGTGACGCATTGCAGAAAGGTGGGAAAAAGATATCTCATGTGCAGATGGTTTGGAGGGCTGTGCGTCACTCAGATCCTTGGCATCTCTCAAGCCCATCAGGCTGATCCTGAAGATGACTTGTCATAGTACTCTTAGTCAGACCTTGCCTTTGAGGAAATAAATGAGTAAAAGGACGATGGTCTCTCAACATTGAAGTGAGAAAATTATACTGCAGAGAGTTTACTGTTTGAAATGCTTAGGTGACCCTACCTCATGATTGGAAAGTGACTGAGGGTGCTGCTGCTTTTCAGCAATTATTCTAGTCTTCCTGGTAAGGAAGTTGATCAGTACACAGAATGAAATTTCTGTGTGCCTGTTATGTTGGATGAAGAATTGTCTGAAGCAGGTGAAATGTTTCCTTTTCTTTGATCTTGATTCACTTTGTAGAGTACCATTAATATATTATGCCAGTTTATTCATGTATTAGATAATTCTATTCTTTTTTTAGCACGTTTTTGTATTCTTTGTTGAAAATAAGTAGATTAAGAGATAAGGTGTGGGAAAGGCTGCACAGTGAACCCAAATGGCTTATTTGAATGTCTACCCTCTGACAGTTGTAAACATTTCCTTCTGTACTATGTTGTCCTGCCCTGGCCTGTGACACACTACGTCTTTTGGTTTTGTAGTTTACTCCATGAGATACTCAATCTGGAAGTGCAGGGTTAAACGTGTGACCTGATTGTCAGGGACAGCAAGTGGGAAAAGCCCTTTGAGTATAGTAAGACAAGACAGTGGCAGCTCTTGCAAATCTAGAAATAAATGCTGGGATCTTCCATGCTTGGAGAAGTCAGTATCCCAGGAGGAAGCCTGTGATAGGAAGGGATTTAGTTTCTCAGTAATTTGTGTTCCTCGCTAAGAGGTAGTGCGTATATTCTCTTGTCCTTTTTTGGCTCAGAGGGCAGGAAATGGAGCAGCAGTGCATCAGTGAACAAAGGGTGGTACCCTGTGCACTGTCCAAGCAGGCACACGGTCAAGAGAGGAATGTACCTTTATCAGGAACCCAGGTCCGAAGCTCACAGTGTGTGGCCAAAGCCACCCTAGCTGGACAGGCTCTGAAATTTCCTGGTGGCACATTGTATGGGCAGGGTATTGAAAAATACCTAATCCGAATAAGGTGATTTGCAGGTTCCCGTGAGCCCAGACAGGAGCGAGGCTGTGGTGCAGGCAGAAGCTCAGTTCCATGCGGGGACAGAGGCAGCCTTGGCAGGACCTGGACCTCTGCGTCACTTGAGGAGCGTTGCTCCTGTCCATCATCGGCTGCTTTTATGCCCTTGTTCTTTTCAGGCTTTCAGGGTGAGACGGAGAAACTGCCAGGCCCTCAGCATCCTGTGCTGTGCAGAGGCAGTGACCTAAGCACGTCCACGGCACTGTCACAGGCAGCTCAGGGCTGCTCCCCACTTAGCATATTGGGCACGGACGCCTGGACAGTTTTGGTGGACCTGCTGACTCTACGTGATGTTTGTGCTTGAGTGGCCCTGGGCTGGCTTGTGTCCCCTGAGTTTTATTTCAACAGCAGACCTGGCGTTGTGACTTACGTGTAAAATATCTCCCAAATATCTTTTGTTGGATTATATGGACTGTACAGTTTTGGGTTGATTCACCCATTATATTTCAGCAGCAGGGTGTGCTGTACAGCAGTGAGGCTTGGGTAGAAGAACTGTACTAGAGAAATTTCCTGGGAAATTGTATTTCGTCAGTGGTGCTTCCATTTTTCTGTGCTCCTCCTTTGCTGTGGTGAGTTGAGCAGACTGGGCTCGATGTGCGAAAGTCGTTACGGGCTGATATGGAGCATGTGCCAAACAATATATAAGGGCTTGGAGGACTGTAACAAAAAAGAACAAAAAGAAAATTTCAGTAGTATTGAAAATGTAAATGTGAAGGTTGTGACCATAAATTCAATTTTTGGGATTTTGACAGTAGACAGTAGCATTCAGGAAATTAAGTTGATCTTGCGAGCTTTCATTTATAATTTATGATGTTGGGGTTGGGTTGCAGTCAACCCTGGACATTAGTAATATCTCTTTCTGTCCAGATTTGTGTAAAAGGCACCATGGAGAAGGTGTGGGACTTCGTCTTAGGACTCTGAATGGTTCAATGCACATAGTATTATAGCTCACATCTCAATTACATTGACTGCTTGTCTAAAGGTCTTGTTCATGTTGAGCCTGGTGACTGTTACCTTAAAAACATCAAGTTATCGTAACTTTTTAAAGTCAGTGTTCATCAAAGTTAGCAGTTCAGAAGTATTGTGTCAGAAGTACCTGTGCATAGCTTGATCACTTTGAGTGGAATGAGTTAAGGTGGCTAAAGTAGTTTTTACAGTAGCTGTGACATAATTCATGTCCAGAAAACATTTTTGCCTAATAAGTGTAAGTGTTGTGGTGATTTGTGTAAGGAATGAATTTTTTTTATCATTCTCTCATGAGACTGATTGATAATCGAGTGTTGGTTTCTTGTCTGAGTACTATAGTATGAATGATGTGTGAAAGACACTAAATCGATATATATACAATCGATGTTGGAAACGAATACAGAAACTACTATCTGATATTTGGACTGTATGTGATAGAAATCCTTTTGTTTGGAAATACCATGTTTGGGTTTACAGGTACAAACCACTGGAGTAGCCAGAGTCATTGTAACCCTTCCCACAGTCCCTTAAGTGACCAGGCTGTGTCAGGTAAGTTTAGTCTGTATATAAGGTTTTATCAGAGGAAAGAGTTGATTATTTTTAGTTTTCCATGTAACCATATCCAAGACAAGTGAAGGAAGTACATGTGCTCAATAAACCATGTCATGTACTTGAGATGTATGTCAGCAAACTGAGAAAGATAAAAGGCCTTTTTACCTTTGTAGTTTTGGAGGTGCAAGTGACTTTTGTGATCTTTGTAAGAACCAGATTTTCAAGAATAAAGAAAACTCTTGTGCTTTACACAGTCTCTTCAGATGAGTGATGACTTATTTTTTTGTACTGCTGTGAAACATCTGAGTCACAACTTAGAAAATTTAAAGTGTTATTAAGTTAAGTCTTGGCCCATGTGCTACCTTTTTCATTTTATACATTTAGTTTTTAGGAGGTCATTAGCTCATTCTCTAATGATTTGTCTAGTGGGGTTAAAAGGAATATTCGTGAAATATTTAATATTTCCTCCAGTATTGGAGGAAAGTTTGTAAGAAAATTGACATTGCTCTCAATTAGAGGGCTAGAGAACATACTAAAGAGAATCTCAGCGTTTTCATCATGAAAAAAGATAGTTTTAATCATGTTTAGGATGTTCACAGCATAGGCCCAATCAAGGACAATATTGAGAGTTTAAATTAGGCAACTGTGATTTTTATCAGTTATGGTTGTCTTAGAAGTTGAACTCCTATAGAATGTTAGCAAATAACAATTAGAAAGTTCCATAGAGAAAACTTGAGACCAAGGACAACATAACGCTTTATTATAGTGATCATGATGAGATCATATTAAATGATATAAAGAAACTTTTATGCAAATTTGTCATTTTTCAGTAGGGTGTCATCTAAGAAGAATGCATGTGTCCACAGATGTATTTTGTGTGACATTTGTTGTGCCATACAATGAACATGTACTTATTGAAAAGTGAATATATAGCATATACATAGTATTAATTTAAACATAGCTGTTTTGAGATACCATCTCATCCTATTTATCTCTATTTTTGTTTTGTTTTTTGAGACAGTGTCTCTCCATGTAACTCAGGCTGACCTTGAACCCACTGTGAAGCCTTGGCTGGCCTGGAACTTTCAGCACTCCTCCTGCTTAAGCCTCCTAAGTGCTGGGACGATCGGTGTGCAGTACCATTCCCAACCAAGCATAAGTCTTAAAAAGTATTTGTAACTTTTGGCTTGGCATCTCATGTTAGATTGGCATGAATATTTTATCATAAATAGCTGAGAATTATCAAATTTGTAGTGTCACTGATTGGTCCAGTGATACCATTTTTTTATAGTTAGGACATTTTTGCTTTGGTTTGATCGTTTTGGCCTGTTGATAATTTTTATAATCTTTTTGAAGTAGTCTCTCTTTGCCACAGTTACAACATTTCTGAGGCTATTTCTGAGGCTGCAGAAAGTACTTGAGCTTTATGAGCTTCCATCCCTACATTTTGGTAAGTCTTAATCATTTTAGCAATATTTAAATATTTCATGGAGTGTCAGGACTCTTTGAGAATCAGCATTGGAATTTTTATGTGCTAGTAGTGGAAGGACACCTTGACCACTAAGAACTACTACCTATAATCAAAATTTTTGTTTTGTCTCATGCATGAAGTTATTTTGTCCCTACAAGGGATGGGATGTGTCAAACTCTCTCCGAGGTTACACATAGGCATAGAATTTCCTGGATAGATAGGACTGATGGTAAAAAGAAATAAATTTGTTTGTCTAGACACAAATTGGACTCCAGAGACAGTGAAAGTGAGGCCTTCACTTATGCTTGTGTAAATGTGCTGCTCGCAGCATGCTGTGTTTGAGAAGCTGTATATTTTGTCTTTTTAACTTAGGATAGTTTGTCCCCACATTGTAGGATTTTTGGTCCGTGTTTATGTTTATCTCTTGAATACAAATGAAAAAATTTTCAAATTATTCTATCTAGACAACAGTAACATTGTATGTATTTTGTGTTTTTGTTTAGATTTTTGGTTTGGTTTGGTTTGGTTTGATTTAATATGGTATGATTTTTTTTAGAGAGTGCCTTGCTCTGTAGCTCAGGTAGGCCTTGAACTCATTATGTATCTTAGGCTGGCCTTAAACTCTCCTGCCTCTGCCTATGGAGTGCCAGAATTATAGGCATGCACCACCATGCCCAGGCTAGACATTGTGTTTTATAAAATGCATTTTGGTATCTTTTTTTTTGGATAACAATATGCAAGGAATCATATCACCAAATTTAAAAGCATCTTTACCTTTACCTCCTGATTTAAATTAGCTCACTCTGAAGCCATATAAACCAAAAAGAATGTGGGATAATATCATGAATGTCTATTTATCTTGATATCTACTTAATAGGGTTTTTGGAGGAGACTGTACATTGATAGTTACCATGCACAGAAACATGTATTAGCCTAATTCACACAGAACATTTATATTATCATGCTTTAAGGCATTCATTTGTAAGTGCCCTTTAAGTCTATTAGCCTTTTTTCTGTAATGAGCCTTATTCATTTTCTTAAAAGCAAGAAGATTTCAATTTCAAAAATAAAAGGAAAAATAAAATTGGTATGAGCTCAAAACATTTTAATAAAGAAGATGCAGGTGTCTTAATCAGGTATTAAAACAGATTCACAGGCAGAAAAACAGACAAGATCACTAACAGAGCACATGAAACAGCTGTATTTAATCCGCGTGCACGCTCAGATGTTTTTGCCATGGCTCTTGGCCTCTGTAACATCACTGATCAGAGTTCCGATTTTCCTGATAGATTTGTCCCAGTTTAGCACACTTTCTTGGCTTGATTTTTGTTGCCTTTAGCCCTTTTTTTTCTTTCCTATTTTTTCTTTTTATATTTTATTTTATTCTATTTTTTGTTCATGTTAAGAGACATTGTAAACATTGTTTTCATTGTTTTTGTTTTTTTCTTCTTAAGTACGACCCAGATTATAGGCAAAGGAGGAGAAATAAAAGTGAAAGAGCAAAAAGAAAATCAGATGAACTGCCCCTGCTTACTTAGCAATCGGACAGTTAAAAGACCTCTGGGCTGATAAACCCGGTATTGAAACCTGCAGTGAACGTGCCGGGCTGTCCCAGGGCTGTTCTTGTCCCGTTATTGAGACGAAGAGTCCGGCGGGTCCGTGTTCCTTTTACAGGTTTTGGGAGGGCGGTGCTCTATGCTCATCTGCAGCAGCAGGGTTTTCCTCATACAGACACCCACTTGTGCCATTAGCAAGCACGGCAGCACACAGAATGAATGACTGAGAGATGAGACTTAGCCGATCGCCAACAGGCCCAGAGGGACTGTATCAATCAAGAGCTCCCAGCATTAGGAGGACTCCCAGGAGAATCCCTGCAGCTGAGAACTCCCCAGTTTTTACTTAGAATATCAGTGTGGGTGAAAAAAAGCAGATGAGAAACAATTGGTGCCAGAAAATGTCTGAAAGGTGCTCAGTTTCCATGGAGAAAGGGGAAGAGCAGTGCCCTATGCAGCAAGCCTCACTCATCTGAACTTGTTTAACCGTTTGCATCTCACAGAGCCTGTGTGCTTATGCCGCATGGTTTAATCGTTTACTGCTTACGGAGCTTGTGTGGCATCTCAGCTTTAGGCAATTTTCATAAGGAGAGCTTTCTGTATACTATTTTAGATTACTTTTCCTCTGTAATTTTTTATCTTTCCCTTTATTAAAATTTATATACTGTTTTGCAAATACAGTGCTTATGTTTTTATAAAATCAGAAATATTTGCAATTTGTTGCTAAACTCTGACTTTAGGCTTTCATATGTAGGTCTTATTTTACTGCATTGCAATGGCGAATAACTCCATTATTTTTTAATATATGGTAAAAATGTCAATGGAAGACCTAGAAAGTTGTTCAGTAAGATAGTGTTATTAAGTTATAATTTAAGCTGTGTCACAGCAAGAATTTTCTTTCTTTTGCTACTGGGAATTGAACTCACGACCTTATGCTTGCCAGGCAGGCGCTTATGGCGCTGAGCCGTATCCCTGGCGCCCAAAATTGTCATCCTTGTGTCTTCATTGTGATTTAGAGCTCAGTAGCTATAAGAGCTTCGCTTGTTCAATAACAGTACCTGCTCTCAGTTTATCCTCCTGAATTTCTTGGCTTTTCCATGGTTATTCCAGCAAAATTCCTCTGTCTTTACCTGCAGATGTACTTGTTCGTATTGGTAGGGAATCTACTTCTCAGTGTGTGTTTTGCAGTGAATGCATTGTACTCACATGCATGTACCACTTTTAGTCTGATTTTCCCATCTCTAAAATTATGCTCAATGTAGTAATGAAGCTGATCAGTGTTTTGTGGCTGCAGAGTTGTGTCATGTGGGTGGTATAAATTAATAACCTCATCTTTAGCCTTTACTACACTTACCTTTCTTTATAGTTGTAGAATATGCCCACCATACATACTTTTCTGTGCGTCTGTGGTACAAGAAAAACAATATCCTTTGTGACTGTTCCTATCTTGGGACTTTACCCTGGGATAGACAATGGTAGTTTTCATCTCTTCTGTAGCCTAATGTAACCCAAGATTTTCTCCGCTATATTTTTCCAAATGAATATGAATGGTAGGGAGAAGAAATTTTACACACTCCGTGTCAGATCTCATAGATTGTTATTTCCCATTGTATTCTGTGTATTTTGTTCACCATCGTAAAGATCCCCTTTGCTGAGGACACCAGATGTCCTCTTCGTTGTATGTAACTAATGTGCCTGTAGTTGTGAAGCACACTGGGTCTTCATTCATCATTTAATTCTGTTTCAGTTTTGGAAATGAGACACTGTGAAGAGTGTGCATGTTCAGCTCACAGTGTCATAATGTTTAGCCTTCGAAAACAGAGGTCAGAACAATAGGTATCAGGCCTCATCCTGCACACTGGTACCACAGAGTCTCCTACATGGAGTTGTAGTAAGTAGGGATAATTTGGGCTTCATGTTTTTCCTTCCTTTGCATCTCTCTGTTCACTCTCTCAAAATTTCTCCCACCATGGTGTTTTTTATTTTTTGTTTCTTCCTTTTTAAATTTTTTCGTACCGTCTTTCCTTTTAAGATGTGCATGATAAAAATCAGAGCAGAAATTAATGAAATTGATATTAACGGTAATATGAGGAATTAATGAATTGAGAGATTTTTCTTTGAAAGATTCAACAAAATAGATAAATCCATAGCCATCCTTACCAAAACAAGAAAAGGTCCAAATCAGTGCAGTTAGAAATGAAAAGGGAAAATCACAGTGGACTCTGCTGAATTCCAGAGAACATTGGCAATTTCTTTGAGAACCTCTGCTTTAATTAAATGAATAACAGAACAAACGAATGGATTTCTAGATACATATGAACTACTAAATCTTAACCAAGAACGTATAAATATTCTGAGTACCTTATCATTCAATAAAATGGTATAATGAGTTAAAAATTTCCATTAAAAAATTAGAGAAATGATGGTGAGCAAATCTGTAACATAAAGCTAAGTGTCTCGTTCCATTTTCTACATTCCCACTGTATTAGTACTTTCCTTCTAGTCCACAGTGTTCTGGAATTGCCTGTATCCAGATCGTTCATTGGACTTACAGGTTTAATCTATGTGTCTTTGACTCTGCAAGAACAGTAGTGAAGCTGTGATCCCATCCACAGTTATAACAAGTACAGTGAACCCACAGAGTACAGTAAGGAGACACAAACGGCTCTGCAAAGCTTGGAGCAAATCCTGCTTCAAACCAACGATCCAGATGTTTGACTGAAAGCAGCATACCTGGGAAGTAGCCTGGGCAGACAAGGGATTTTAGTCTGCTATCTGTTTTTCTCCCAAGCAGATAGTGTATTGTGTTTGTTTCCGTCTGCCTCAGTGAGCAGAACACTGAGCAGCTGTGCATCTGCAAGGATGAGTTTGGGCTGCATGAGCTGTCTAACGAGATGATCTGGCCAGAGACTAGAATCCTCCTTTTCAGGAAGCTAAGTCAAAAGCTCACGAAGTG
>RJWT010044153.1:0-11834 GCA_004365215.1 Cuniculus paca
GTGGAAGCTCACTTGACCCACAATTAACAAGGGGAGAAGGCCACACTTCCTTCTCTTTAATTATTCTGCTGCCATTTTAACATGGAGATCCAAGGTTTAAAATTAGGCCACTGGACCTCACACTAACTTCTCAAGCTCCCTGGGGAAGGAGGTGCAAATCCGCACTCAGGGACACTGTCTTCTGGACATGCTGCTCCCTTACCTGTCCTCGCCCCAGCCAGGAGACTTAGCTAGGGGCCACCTGCAGCGGTGGGCCTGGAGAGGTGCCAGAGGTCTCCAGGTCTGGCCTCCCAGTTCCCCACCACCTCCCAGAATCCCCAGCTGCAGCCTGATCTTCATGGAAACCCCACACATAGACTTCCACTGAGGTGTGAAGGCGCCAGGAGGCAGATTGGAGAGGCTCTGATGTCCCCACACACTGTGTTCTTTGCAGAGTCCGCACCCCTGGCCTGGAATGAGTTAAGGTTGCTGTCTACCTCTATCCAGGCCACAAAATCAAATGCAGGGAAGAAGAATAAAGACCAAGGTTGGAGTTCCAATAGCCCTCAGACTTGTACCCTACACTTAGCAAAGGAGACCCAGCCACTTGCTCTCTCTCACTTGCCCCCTGGCAGTGGGGGTGGGACGTGTTCCAGGTTACTTGGTCTTGGCTGTGGAAATGCAGGGTACCTGCACACCTACCCATAGTGATCCCTGTTGCCTAGTTTCTTAATGACTGGCCTCCTTGCTAAGACACAACACCTGATAGCCACAACTTAAAGGAGGAGAGATTTACTTTGGCTCACATTTTTAGTCCATTTTAGTTGACTGGTTCTAAGGCAGGGAGGCATAGTGGGAAAAAGGTGCGCTGGAGTAAAGTGCTTACTTCATGGTGACCAGGAAACAGGACAAATGGAGAAGCCAAGGAAAGGAGACATCCTTCAAGGTCTGGGGCCCAGTGACTGCCTCTTCCTGCCAGACCCTGCCATCACACAGCAAGTGAAACAGAAGCTCCATAATTCCAATCACATTCCAAAGCCCCACCTATAAGCACATGAGGCTTTGAGTGGCCACCTAGATATAAACCATAAAACCTGAGGAGGTGGAAAGGACACAGTGAGAGACTGGGAGCTAGATGGACACTCACACAGGGACACCTTTGCCAATGGTCACCACGTCTCCTGGCGCCTTCACCCTCATGATGCCCATCTCCCAGGGAAAGAAACAGCAGCTGTGAAAGAAGGGGCTTCCCAAAGTCACCCAGCACAGCCTGCACTCCCCACTCCCTGCTCCCAGGAGGAAAGGGACGCTCTCAGCCAGACAGGGCAGTCTCAGGGTCACACGGGCTGGCTAGGGACAGTGGTGCACACTTTCTCCTGTCCCCGGAGCATCAGGGAAGCACGAGTCCAATTCTCATCAGCCTCAAGTACCGAAGCACCCTGGAGCCAACAAAGATACTGGGATCCCACCTGTCCCACTGGCTATGTGACCTCAGACAGGTGCCCTCCCTCAGGACACACATTATTTTCTTTACTTTTCTCTTTCTTTTCTTTCTCTCTTTTGTGGTACCAGAGATTAAACCTAGGGCCTTCACGTTAAACTACATCCTTTTTTCTATTTTTATTTTGAGACGGGGTGTGATAATTCATTGTGGTATCAACTTGAATAGATTAAGAAATGCCTAGCTAAATGGTAGAGCACAGTTCTGGGTGTGCCTGCATGATTGACATGTAAGCTGCAAACTGAAAAAGGAAGACACCCTGGATTTGGGTGGCACCAACCAATAGAATTGTACCCTGGATAGAATAAGAAGGAAAAGGAGTTGTCCCTTTTGCTTCTTCAGAGGAGCTCTACTCTCTGCCATTGTTTTAAAACATTTGTTTCCAATTCCTTCAGGCTTCCAACGAAGACTCTTCAGGCTTCCAACACAGACTCTGGCTTTTCTGCACAGACTCACACTGGACTCTGACGTGAGCTCGAGGCCTTTGACTTCCGACTGGCTCCTCCAGCTCTCCAATGCATGGATGACCATTTTGCATTCTTCCACCCCTGACTCTGCGAGACAGCTCCTGTAAGCCTACTTCATAAATTCTTTATATTACAAATATATTCTGTTCCTCGGATGAACCCTAACTGATTTCAGGATCTCACTAGGTTGCCCAGGCTGAGATTGAACATTCAGTCCTTCTGCCTCAGCCTCCCAGAGTGCTGGGATCACAGGCACGCACACCACACTCAGCTCAGATTCTTCTTCTGAGAGGTGGGGGACTTTCTGGAACCATCACCTTCTAGGCCTGCATCACCAAAGAGTGTGGAGAGCTGTGTGCATGTCTGGGGACAGCTGGACAGCTTCACAGCTGAGCTCTCAAATCTGAGCCTCTCCTCTTCTTTGGTCTTTCTGGGACCTAACCTGGAGCTGGGGTTCAGCTCAGAGTGATCTGGGATTCTCTGAAGGATGATCCACTTTTACCAGCCTGTCCACACTGAGCACTGATGCTTATCATAGTGTCCCAGAGGCCTTGCCAGCCTCCAAACACTGATAAAACAAATGTTCGTCCTCCATGGCCAAAGTCAAGTTTGTTTTGCTGCCTCTTATCCTTTGAAACAGGCCCCTGGGCCGAGTGTCAAACAGTACCCAGCGGAAAGCTGAGGAGGTGGCCAAATGGTCCTTTGTTTTCCTTTCAACTCTCATTCTGCCAAGGAGAAGCTAGGGCCAGAGGCCTCAGTCTCCACAGATGTGAACTGTGGTTTGGACATGGTGTGTCACCAAGTGTTCACAAGCTGGAGGCTTGGGTGTTAGTGTGAGAGGTGGTGGGTTGTCAAGAGATGGCATCTAACGGGGGTTTCTTATATCATGGGGCATGGGATTAAGGAGGATCTTGTACCACAGCCATTGTAGCAAGCACCTGAGCCTGACTGCTCTATAGCCACAGACTCTCACTCCCGCACACAATGCTCCATCATCCACAGCCCGCCACGGGGCCCTCACCATGATGAAGCTGATGTTCTTGAGTCTCCATAACTGTGAATTTAAATAAATCTCATTTCTTTATAAAGTTGCCGACCCTCAGCTATTTCAAAATGTAATGAAAAGAGCACCTGTACCATGTGGCTTTAAAGAAAGACTTCCTGAGGCCTCAAAACACCAGGTGCCAGGACTTAGTCATGAGCAAAACACAGCAGCTTCACATAGCAAAGACAAGACACATAGAGGAGCCAGCATCCTGTTGAGGCAGCCTGGCATCCATCCTCGGCACCAGGACAAAGAAAAAGACCAGGGAGTTCCTTGCAGTAGAGGCCCCCACCCAGGCTGTAAGCTCCCAATAGCGGGGCCAGGCTCTACTCGATTTAACCTCTCTAAAACTTCACAGCTGGTCACCTAACCTCAGGGCAGTGCTGAGGTTTTGGTGCTGCCTGGGGTCCCACTGCCTGAAGAAAGGCCTGGCTCAGGTACCAGGCACATCTGACTCCAGCCTAGGCCAGAGCCACTGGGGGTCAGAGCCTCCTTTAGGGGTTAAGAAGTATGTCCTGTGAGCCACTGGGTATACATAGAGGCTCTGAAGTGCCTCCCTCATTCTACAGAGGCCAAATGAGCCACTCAAAGCAATAGGAATTGAGAAGATGGTTTAAAAGTCCTTGATTTGCTGGAAAGGGCCCTGGAGTAGGAGCTCTGCTATTAATGGGGATGTCAGATGCACCTGCAGATGCAGTGGCACCGTGGTGTTCGGTAGAAAAGTAGGTTCTCATCTTCACACCAAAGCAGGATGCTGGAGTGAGTAGGGAGGGCTGCAGTCTGGGCAGATCCCCAGGAGTCCTGGGGGAGGCACAATTTGCCCCTGATGCCTGAGCCCCTCTTCCACTTCTCTCAGTCCCCAGCTTCCCCAGAGCCTTTGCAGTTACCCTAGCCCCTTCTTGGGCTCTGCACACCCTTGGCAGCCACCTCCCCACCCCCACCCCAGTGGACACACCCAGCAAGGGCCAAGCTCCTTCCTCGGCTTCTGGGCCCAGCAATGTTTTTGTCTGAGCATGTGCCCAACTGCACTGTGCTCTGTAGGCCTTTGTCTCTTGGTCTATGCAGCATTATGCAAAGGTCACGAGAAGCATATAAAAATGCACACAGTGAACAAAAGGGAAATGCAAAATGGATGATGCTGGTGTTCAAATGGATTCCTGCAGGAAAGAGAGTTGGCTCAGAAGCACTACAGCCCTGGGAGGCTCTTGCATGTTTTGGACCAAGGTGGCCACAGATGCTCAAACAGGTGGTAGCAGCCTGGGGTCAATCATCAGGCTCCACCACCTGCTTCCTATTTATCTCTAACACTCCACGGCTCCTGCTAGACCAGTGCTTTCTATGAGACGAATGCCTGGGAAGTAGCTGCTAAGAAAAAAAGAAAAAAAAAAGCAAAGAGCCATGCACAGTGGTGTGTACCTATAGACACAGCTACTCCAGAGACGGAGGCAAGAGGGTCACCTGAGCCTAGAAGTTGCACGTTAGCCTGGGCAACATTATGGGAGACTCTCAAACCCCATCTCAAAAGAGTCATAGCAAACCTTGGCTGGACTGGGGCTGTGCCCAGGGAGATGGAGGGTGACACTGCAGGGATGTGGTCATCAACAGGCTACACTCCTGACTCCTAGCAGAGGCAAGGGTCCAGGATCAGCAGGGCCTGGGGAGCTGGGGAAGACAGTCTTCTGGGAAATACCAGCTTCTAGGCTTGTGGGATGCCAAGCTGAGCTGACAGTCAGTCCTGCCCCTCCTGAGGGTTGTCCTAGAGGGAAATGGTGCCTGTAAGAAGACGGCCAGGAAGGAATCAGCTAGGGATCACCCAGGACATCCACCAGCAACAGAGAACAGTGCTCAGCAGGCTGGGCCAGGCCCCAGAGCCCCAAGTGCATAGCACCTATGGTAGCTTTCTGCTCCAACACAGAGGAGCAGGAGGGGACACCAACTGGAGCCAAAGGAAGGGCATTGGAGTGGACTGGAGTCCAGCTGAGAATCAGATACACACCTATGTCCTCCATACCTTGGCCTCAGGTCCTTCATGTGCTACCCCTCCATCTAACAAGGGTCCTTCCAGCTGCTACCCCTCCAAAGACTTCTCCACCCCAGCAGAAACCACCACTCCAAAGACAGTCCAACCTGTGTGTCCAGTGCTCAGAGCCCACCAGGACCCCAGGAGTACTTGAATCCATTCTTAGTGTATCCAACTGGAAAGGGGTCCATCGGCAGGCCCTTTGCTATTTCCACAGTGCATCTTAAACCCATTCATTGTCTACAGCTCTATCAGAGAGATCTTCATAAAGCCAAAATCAGCTTGTCTCTGCTGTCCCAACACAGCCTCACCAGAGCAGGTGTTACTCTCCCTACTTTTACACACAAGGAAACTGAGCCCCAGAGTTCTCACACAGCCAAGCCCCCACTCCACAGCAGCCCGAGGTGCAGCAAGGCTGACCCAAATCCTCCCTCCATACCCCTCTTGGCAGGTATCAGGCTTTGGGAGAAGGGAGAAAGGAAGTGAGGGAGGCTGGAGGCAGAGGAAAGCCTAAGGCAGGGCTTCTCATACAGGCCTTGCCCATGAGTAAGCCCAGGGCATGGTGCCTATTTCACAGAAGAGGAAACTGAGGCTCATGGTGGACAGAATGGGGCCTGAACATAGACAACTGTTCTGAGGCTGGTCCCCACTTGTGGGGAGGGCATCAGGCATGCAGAGGGACGGCAGTCCCCTCATCAGGGAACAGCTCAGTTGCTGGCTCCTTGAAATGAGCCTTCCAGTGCTTGGAGGTGTCCAAGGCCTATAGGGTGGAGATGAAGCTGTCTTGGTGTCTGGTGAAAAGTGCAGGGAAGCATGGGAACAGGAGGATTTGGGGGGCTCTGAAACGGGGTGAGCATCGGGGATCTGTGTGCAAGAAAAAGGCTCTGAATTCTCTCTCAATCCTCCTCCAACACAGGAATGTACATAGGGCAGATGTGCTTGGGGCTGGTGCTGGGACTAGGCTGCGTGAAACTAGGTGGGAGGCAGGAGTAGGCAGAGTGACTGTCCCCCACCCTCACCACGTATGGGCCACATCCTGGGTTCTGCCACTGGCACACACAATCTGACTCCATCACTAAAAAATCAAGGTGGAAGCTTTCTAGGGAGGAAACTGGGGCACAGAGCAGGCAAGTAACTTGCTCAAAGTCACACAGTAAATAAGCAGCAGAGGCTAGACTGACATGCCTCGATGTGAGGCCACAGCCCCTCTTACTACCACAGGCCCAGGGGTTTTAGAGGAAGACCCAGGAGGTACAGAATCCATGAGGGGAGGGGTGAGTCAGAGTCACATCTGCATAGACAAAAGCAGGCCCCTGAGGGAAGGCCCTAGTAACCAACCGATGGCTCGCACACGCCAGCAAGTCCAGACCAGCCTCCCGCCACATCTGTGCAGCTCCTGGCTGCACAACAGCTTCAAGGCCATGTCCTGCCCTCCTTGCCCTCCAACCCCACCACCCCACCCTCACCCGTGCACTGCCCTTCAGCTGCCCATCTCCCTGGGCCCAGAATCCCAAGCCAGCCTGGTACACTATGGGGACTCAGCAACAATGAGTGACAAAACCTAGAAGGGTAGGAAGGACCCTGTTGGCACCCTCTTCTCTCCTTCCTCCTTCCTCCCTCTACAATATTTCCTGCCCCTTCCTCTGGACCGCACAATCAAATCCCGTATGCCCCCGGAACCCAGGGTGTCTTGTGTGATCAGCAGAATCTTGCTGCCAAACATTTACTGGGCACAATGGGGTAGGACCCAGGGACAACAGCAGCTCACACTCAGCCCTGACAAGCCTGGGCTCTGCGCATGGGGCACCTCTGACCTCACCACAGCCTGAGCGGGAGAAGCCTGCAGCTAAACTGTTTCACAAATGGGGAAACTAAGGCACAGAGTTGGGGTTTGAACCTTTGTCTACGGTCACAGGTTGCAGATGAGTAACCAGCCATAACTGGGCCCAGGCAGGCAGGTCCAGCTGCCCTGCCTAAGCACACCCTACAAGGCAGGGGATAAGAAGGAAACCCATCGGCCAGTTCCAACAGAAGTCCAGAGTCACCCAAGGGCAAGGCAGACAGTGACACTGGTGGCAAAGAGGAAAAAGCCAAGCATCAGAGCTGCTGAGTGGTTCGAGTCATTATTACTATGAGCCTTCCTATCCTTGCAGCCTGCCAAGCACTCTACTCTGCCAGTGTCCACAGGGGAAAACCAAAGCTCTGAGAGACCAGGAATCATATACGGGTGGCAGGATGTGTGTTCAGAAGCCCACTAGATTTGGCTGGGACCATCGCTACTCCAGACCCTTGAGGACAGTCAGGGGAAGGGCTCTGTGGACTGGAGGACACTGGCTGCCTTTTCATGTAGCTGCCTCATGTGGCCACCCCACGTGCAGACCTGCCACAGGAAGTCCCACAAGTGGTCAAAATATTGACACAGGTGGGGCACATGCAAGCCCAGAAGTCAAGCTGTCGAAGAGCCAGAATGGAGTACCTGTGGTCCCTAGGCTCCCACAAGAGAAGGCAACAGGACCAATGGGTGACAGGTGCTTGGAGGGCTTCTTACCATCTGGACCAGGCCACACTGCCACCTGAAGCTGTTTCCAAACCTCCCTGATGCAACACAACTGGGCCCCTGTGGCGTGTGTGCACCTGGTGGGTGGGGCACAGGGAGATGGCACGGCACAGGAGCAAGAGCCAGCTGCCAGGCCCAGCTCTGCACTCATAGCTGTGTGACCCTGGCAAGTCAAGGACCCTCTCTGAGCCTCAGTGGCTGCTTCTGTAAAACCTGGGCTGACCTCTCATGGGCTCTGAATCAGCTGAGGGTGTGATAAAAACAGTAGCAGGGGCATGGGTGATGATGGTGGCAGGAGTGGTCACAATAATAAAGACAGTTTTGATCAGGGCATTCACAATAGCAACCTCTCTCATTACAGAGCACCTGGGAAGGCACTGTCCTGTCCTCACATATATAGCTATTTTGCCCTCTTCTCCACAGCAGAAATCCCTTGACCCCAATGTCAAAGACTAATGGTGAAGACTCATCTACCCTGTCTGACAAGGGACAGAAGAGAGACAAACATGTGCACAACAACTTCTCACCCTCACCCTTCCCTGAAGAAACTCCCACTCACAGAGAAGGAAGTCGCAGTGGGCATAGCGTCTGTGGCTACTGGCCTGACACCTCAGAATCAGGACGGCTGGATGGATTCTGAGGTTCATCTCAGAGAGCGATGGGGCTTGGTCTGGGGAGTGGGCAACAGATCCAGGACCCTTGGATGGAGTCCACATATCAGGCTCCCACTTGCAGTCTGTCCATGTCCCCTCATTTCCCAGGAGCCGGGGGCTGAAAGAAAGAAAGAGGGAGAGATGGAGAGAGGGAAAGAGAAAGGGAAACTAAAGAAAAAAAGAAAAGAAAAGAAAAAGGAAGAAAAGAAGAGAAGAGGAGAGGACAGGACAGGACAGGACAGGACTAGGAATATAGCTCAGTGTGAATACCCTGAGTTCAGTTCCCAGTACGCCCCACACACACACACTCACACTGGAGGTGAAGACTTAAGATAGTAATAAGACACATGTCCCATGATGAGTCATGATAAAGAACAGTGTAGGTACAGGTAAAACTCCTCTGCTGACATCAAGAGACCAGGCCCCTGCCTACCCCATACATGCCATAAAAGCAGTACACCTTTGTTCTTTGTTTGGAGGTCAGCCTGGAATTCCTACACTTCACAGCTTTCCCCCTTGTGCTCAGGCATAAGAAAAAAGCCTTTTTCCTGCATCAAGGTGCTTCTCTCTGAGTCTTCTGATAGCACAAGAACCCACTGAGGAAAAAACCAAAGCAAACAAAAAACACTGAGTCCCTAACAAGCTTGGGTTCAACTGCCAGGAAGGACAGCACCCTTCATCCATCCACCCCTTCAAGTACCAGATTAGGCCCTGGGTACTCATGCACGGCTTGGACTCTTCCCTCAGCTTCCAGGAGCTCTCAGATTGCAGGAAGTACAACGTACATTTGCCCAGAGCCAGGGCTCGGAGCTGAAGAGGGGCAGGGAAGCAGAAGAGAAAGCTCAGTGGTGTCCCTTAGGGTCTAGGCTCAGGGACGCTTGGCTGGAAAGGGATAGAGGCAGCCATGTGGCAGCTGGAGGAAGCCCTTCTGGGAAGCAGGAACAGAAGGCAGAAAGGCACAGAGGCACAAGAGGGGAACAGTGGAGTGTCAAGTGGCCATAGCTTTGAGAAATATCATAGGACATGTGTCTTATGGGAGGGGGCCGAAGTCACAGATAACCTCTCAAGCCACCTAACATGAAGGCAACCAGGTCGAAGCTGGGGCTATGACTCAGTGGTAGACAGTTTACCCAGCACATGTGAGACCCTGGGTTCCATCCCCTGTACTGCAAAAAAAATAAAATAATAGAGGAAAAGAAAGAAAAACAAAAGGACATGGAAAGGTCAAAGTAGCAAGGTAGAATCTACTGGGCATAACAAAGAATAAGTAAAGTAATAACAGTCTACCTTTTTTCTGCCCCCATCTCTTGGGAAGGACCCCAAAAGATCATCTACAAACAACATGACCAGGTACCCTGTCCACTGCTCCTCAGCTACACAGACCCACACATATATGGTGTGTGATGGCCGCACAGTGCAAACAGCAAGAGCCAAAAATAATCATGGAGCAAAGGTGCACCTGGACCCCCACCAGCCCAGCAAGGCTTCCTAAGGTCTCTCTGCAAGTGCATGTCACCGTATCTGGAACCTGGGGGAAGAAGGCATTGACAGTGTCACCCGCTCAGTGGGGAACCTACTCAGCATTCTAGCTTCCTTCCTTTTGTTCTTGACTGTGTCACTCCCAGCTATCCTGGAAAAGACTGTGAGCTGACCCAGTTCAAGAGACCTCGTTGTACACTTTTTCCACCGCATTGCTCAGACACCAAGATTCTAAAGTTAGTCCTGTACCCAGCATGGCTTTCTATTCAGAGCTGGATGGGCCTGGGGTGGGGGACAGGGCTGTTTCCAGCAATAAACATGTGTCTTCTGCCTGGCTCAGAAGAGCACACTCTAAAAGGCCCTGGGATGTCTTGCACTTGAGCCAACACCAAAGGGCAAGAGGAGGAGGCGGGGGTCTCCCTGACAATGAGCAGACTGTCCCCAGTCATGGGGATGTGCCAACTGTTCTGGAAGAATCCAGCTGTGAGCACAGCCTAATCAGGGGCTAGGGGAGAGCTGACAGTGCCGAGTGCCTTGGGTGACAGTCCAAAGGCACAAGTGGCTGGCTAACTAGATCTCGGTGCCCTCACAGCCAAGGTCACAGTTGGGCCAGGAAAGTCGCACTCAGGGAAAAATGCTCCTGCCACTGCAAGCCACACTAACCATATGGCCAGCAATTCTGTAGTGTAGGCCCAGCTTGGCAGGAGAGGATGTCTTCTGGCCCGGAAATGTAGGCTCAGAGCCCAGTGGGTGTGTGGCCATGTCTAGAGCCAGGGTTCTAAGCCAGATGGGAACAAGGATCTCAGACAGCCTGGCTCATTCTAATTCCCCTGCTCACTGAGACACACACACACACACACACACACACACACACACACACACACACGGAAGAGGAAGCAGAGGAGGGGGGAAGGGGAGGAGGACAAAGCCTATTTGGTCTTTGAATCCCACATTACCCCTCTGAAACACCTGGATACCTACTTTCCTGTACTCCTGCGGTGAGCTGTACCAGCAACCGAATCCTGATTTGCCTATTCATCAGATATCCAGTTTCACCTTGCTAACCCAGCACCAGTTCCAGGAGGGCAGGGTAATGCCCCACACAGACTACCCCCGGCTGGGTATAGTAAATTGAGACTGGACAGGACCTCAGTGAAGGCCCTCACTTTACAGATGGAGAAAGAAAGGTCCAGAAAACAGGTATAGAGAGAGGGGTCCTGGGCTGACCCCTGCAACATCCGCAGGGACAACTTCCCTGGTATCTGGTAGGATCCCTCAGGTACTGAGAAGGGAGGCAGCGGATTGTGAGTTACAGTCTGAAACAGAAACTGAGGCGGCAGCAGCAGAAGTGGTGGACGGGGGAGGGAGCCGCAGGCAGAGTGAGGAGGTGACAGGGCAGACAGGAGGTGCAACGGGCCTGCTCTTCATCCTAGCTCTGCTCCTCCTCCTTCCTCCAGGTGGGAAGGCATACCTCCCCTTGCCCACAGCGCCACCTACTGTCCATTTCCTGAAGTTCCCTCTGAAGGCGCCACAGCCAGCCCAAAGGGACCACAGGTGCCAGTGGGGCCAGAGCCCCGTTGTGGAAACCCTGTCAGCTGCCAGTCATGGCTCAAAGCAGCGAGTGCCTGCCCTCTTCCTGGGAGAAATGCCACCACCTCTTCCCAAACCAGTTTTCCAGAAGAGGGCAACAACCAGGCCTATCAGTCTAGGACTGAGGGTTCCAGGATGCAAGACCCTCAGGCCACAACCACGAACCCTCCAGTCAATGGGCAGGGTGGCTGTCCTGATGCAGAGGCAGGGCCCACCCCCTGCCAACCTCCTGCCGAGGGCCAAGTCCAGGGAGTTTTGTCCTGGCGTGGGAGTGAGGACCAGACAGTGGGCAGCCAAGTCACCCTGGCAAGCCCCTGCAGCCCCGACTACAACCCTTCAGACAAGGGGAGAGGAGGATGCAGGGGGAGCGGCCTGTCCAACCAGGGCAGAGCCAGGAGCAGTGAGTGGGCTGGAAGGGACCTCGAAGGCATGTTATGAAGCATCCCACACCTAGAGGAAACATCTGGCCCCCATGAATATCTGTTGTCACAGCAGGACTCTTAACAGCACCCCTTTCACACCTCTCCCAGGATCCCAAATGGG
>RJWT010044154.1:0-11846 GCA_004365215.1 Cuniculus paca
AGTCTAGCTCACCCCACAGGCTGCAGCCTCCTCCCCATGGCTGCTCAACTGCAGAGGAAGGAAGGAGGGAGCAAGGAGACGGGTGGAGGGGGCCCCTCTCTGCCACACTGGCCTCCCCCACTTATCAGAGGGTCAGATGCCCAGTCCCTACACCAGGGAGTGGCCCTTGGGCCAGGACAGCTCAGAGGACAGGTGGCAGCCCCAGGGGCTCCCACCGAGGGGCTCCCCCGAGCTCCACCTCCACACCTACCCAGGGTATAGAGGATCCGCGTCATGAGGTTGAGGCCCATGAACATGGCCATCCAGCCGGCCGCCCGCAGGCCCCAGGTCTTCATGGAGTTGCTCCTGTGTTCTCTGCGAAACACCTCCTGCAGGTATGGAGACGAACATCAGGTGCCTGGTGGGCAGGGCAGGGGCCATGGCCACTTCTGGACAGGCCAGACAAGGGCAACCCCTGCCCTGTCCAAGTCCCTCTTGTCTGCCAGCTGCCACACAGCGCAGCATGGGAGCTCTGGGGACGGTGCCAGTCTCAGCACAGCCGGGCTCACGAGCCCCAGGAGGAACCTCCTCACCAGCGCTGTGCCCTCCTCATGCACACAGTGGGGTCTTTGTAGGCTGCTGCTGTCTCTTCACACTGCCTAGCCATTCCTTCTCCATCTCCACTGCTGCCCTACCCCTCCGGGCCTCTCAGGGCTCAAGTGCCGTGACTGCTCCTGTCCACACCCCACAGCCGCGCCCCTGCACCTCCACTGCCTCCAACACAGCCCATTTGGTGTCCTGCATGTCCAGCTCACGGCAGAGCTCTGCCTGCCCTGCTTCTCCATCTTCCCCAGTTCAGCAAACACCCAGCCCATCACACTGTCCCTCAGGGGCAATCCATGCCATCGCTGTCCCTCAGAGACCACCACATGGGCTTCTAGCTGGTCACACCACACCCTCTCTGACTTGCTGCCTGACCCTGGCCCCTCGGGCTGTGCGTCCTGAGAAGGCCAAGGGTGATGCCACTGCTGGGCCTCTGCACCAGTGCACACCCTCCCAGCTGCGGCTCACTCCTCCATCTCCGCTGGAAGCTGGAAGCTGTTTCCTCAGCTTCCCCGACACCCTCGCCCAGTGATGCCGAGCCTTTTAGAGCTTTCAACGATACAGCCCGCTGGGACACTCATACCACGGGTGTGCCACCACTGCCCTAGTCTAACCAGTACCCCCTCCCAAGATCTACACCCACTATGATAAAAATGTAGTGCGCTCACTGCTTAATAGTTATCTTTCACTTCCCTACGGGTTTTACACGCCCTTTAAACACTTAGTCCTCAAAATAACTCAGTGGGGTGGCAGCGCATTCCCATCTGAGCAGGAGGCGACCAAGGCTGACAGAACAAGGAATGTGCAGTCTCACCCGCCGCCCTGCCTTGCGCTGGAGTCCGGGCTCCCCAGTCTCCTGCGTGTGTGCGGATGAGGTGGCCCAGGGGGTGAGGACACCTGCCTGCCCCACTGCAGCCATCTTCCCTCGGTCATAGGCCCCTCACCCTTCTTGGGACCTAGTGAGACCTGGGGCTCCACCCAGGAGGCAGGACACAGACCAGGCTGGACAGGGCTGCCTCCCTTTCAGCAAGTCCCTGAGCGGCTGAGCCAGGTGACTGGGCACAGCGCATCCTGGTCAGGTACAAGGAACAGTGGTACTGCAGGCTGAGAGGCCAATGAGAATGACAACAGGTGGCAGTCACACGAGGGAAAGGTCACAGTGGACCCCTGTGCTGGTGCCTGACCCCTGCCACCTTCTGGATGGGAATCCTGCAGTGATACCACGTCCACCAACAGCAAGGACGGAGCATGACATCCCCCCTAGCACCGCATTCCCCTCCTTAGTGCTGGGTGCAGTGTGGTGGGAAAGGGACCCACTCTGCGTGTTCCAGTGCAAGCCCGTCCACTTCCCTCCAGATCCCTTGCAGGAGGACACACTTGGTGGGTACTCCTGGTGAGCCCCAATTCCTCCAGGGTGGACCCTGTGCCACACGTGGGACCAGTGAGGACTGGAGAGGCCCTGGAACCCTCAGCCTGAGCCCAGGGGAAGCCCACGGTTTCAGCGGCCCTAGCCTTGTGTCCTCCACAGCACTGCCCACTGTGTTCTCCTCCAGTGACTGCACGCCTTGCACAGGGGAGCTCCCTACGTGCCGTCCTGCACTCCTTCCCTCCCCTTCCTCCTTCTGTCACCTCTCTGGGCCAGGGCTCAGAAGGAAGGCAAGCACCCTGACTCACCTCTGCAGAGAAATCCCCGTGGTGCAGGAGAAGCAAGGTCTCCCCCGACCGGGTGGAGTAAGGGACGAGCTGGTCGCCCCGCTGCCGGGCAATCACTGTGACCTGGCCAGGGAAGGCGTGTCAGAGCTGAGGGGTGTTCAGGAGGTAACACCTCTAGCCATGGTCCTTGCGACCCAGGGAACCAGTGAAGAGCCCTCTGACTCATCTCCTTCCCAGGGGACCCCAGGCCTGGAGCACCCACAACTCCAGGGTGACGCAGGGCAGGAGCTAGGCCAGGACAGGACCACATGTGGTCAGGATAGAGAAGCCAAGTGCGGGCAGAACCTGTGGCCACTGCATATCCCACCCGTGTGACACAGCAGATGGGACGGCCAGGCCCTGGATAGGGCAGGAACCGAGGACAAACGCTCACAGCTCAGAAACCAGAGCTGGGAAGGGGCTGCGTGTCATCAGACCCTCGAGAACTGCACTGAGCCTGGGGTCTGTGGCTGGCTGTGGGGGCTGGGGGCGCAGGGCAACTGAGTGCAGGGGCTGCACCTCCACAGGAAGCCTGCAGTGGTCAGCCCTCTCCCTGAGTCTAAGCGTAGGACACCAGGTGCCCCGGTGACTTAGTGCTGCCCAGGGAAGCCACGTTACCACATGGGCCGGGCCCAGGTCGGGGTCATCGCTGCTCAGTCCTGCATAGGAAAAACAGACGCGCAGATCTCCCACCTGGGTGCAGAGGGATGGCAGGGTGAGGTGCATGCACTGGCCTGGCCACAGTCCCACATGCACGCGCCCCCTGCCTCCACCTTGCCCGCTGCCACTCAGAAGCCCCCATCCCCACCCAGTCATCCAGCTGTGTGCAGCACAGGTACGGTTGGCGCAATGCCTGCTCCCGTACCTCTGGGTACTTGGGGTTTTCACTGTGGTAGAAAAAGTCGCCCCGGCGGATGATGTCCACCTGGGGGTCCTCCAGTTTGGACAGGCTCAGTGACTTGAAGTTGTCAATTTTGTCTATGAGGCCTGAGGGAGGCAGAGTGCTCAGAACCACAGCGCACCATGCGATTCCCGTCTGCAGACCCACAGCCGCACACCTTCCCACCCATCCAAGGCACTCAGCCAGGGGAATCTCCCACCCACCGTCCCCCTTCCAGGGCATCCCTGTGCCCCATGCCTGTCCACCCGGGCATGACCTTGCTCCCCTGCCCTTCCCCTAAGATCACAGCCATCACTGCCCTCCTGGACTGGGGGCTCCCAGTAGGCAGGACGTGGTGGCAAGTACCTCCAAGTGACAGAGGCCAAGGGATGGTCAGGCCAGCCCCAGGCACGACCTCCTCCCTCCCTTTGGCCATCTGGGGTCCCAAGCTCACTGTGGCTGAGAGCCATCCTATCCCTGGGGGCTTCTCTGCCCTGGGCCAGGTACAGGTGGGCTCCCTGGAGGAGCTCAGGGATGAATCCGTGGCTCACACGCCACCCTCCAGGGCCGGGTACCGGGCCAGCTTACCTGCTGAGAGGAAAAACCTGCCAATCTGGACAAAGGGGGCAGTGGCCGTGAAGGACTCCACCGCCATGGCACTGTGGGAGGCAGAAGGCATCAGTCAGGATCACCCCAGACTGCCATCCACCCGTCCTGGCTGAGCACCTCGCTCTATACCTGTCCCCCAGTGCTTCAGATCCTCCTGCCACACCTGACAGCCTGTCCTGCACCACCAACCCCCAGATGAGTCTCTCCCGGACCTGATGCCCCTCACGGCCCCTTCTGGTCCTAGGTGAGCTGACCCTGACCACCCTCCCAACTGTCACCATACATGGGTGGGCTCCACTGGCCCTCTGCCGATATCCTGAGAAGGCCCAGGCCAGACGTTTCTCGCCTCTAGGAAGCTCTCCGTGCTCTTCCTCCCGCCAGGCTAACTGAAAGCGAAATGCCGCCCCCACATGGTACATGTGAAACCCCTGGGTCCTCTGCCCATGTCTTCAGTTGGTGGCTTTGTTGATGGAATCTTGTCTGGGGTTGGCAAGGGTCAGGTCTTGCTCTCGTTTCCAGGGTCTGGCACAGGGCTTGGTCTCAAAGCTGTGCCATACATCATCCCCCAGGAGGAAGAGCTAACTTGGTCCCGTACACTCAGATGTGGACATGGGGGCTGGGGCCTGGCCAGCAGCAGGCAAGGCCCACACGCACCTGGGGTTTTTGTGGCCAATCTCCCGGTCGAAGTTCCTACTGTTGACGATGTCTGATCGCCATTCGGTATCTGTGAGGAGAGGACAGCTCAGAGCTGGGGCATGTGTGGCTGGGTGGGCAGCCTGGAGGGCAGGGCATGGCAGCGCCTGGGGAATCCTGCCTGGGCACCGCAGCCACCCCACAGCCTCCCACATGGGGCAGGTGCCCGCAGGCCGCACTCACTGTAGGAGTATCGCGTCTCCTTCTTCGCCTGCCCATCCTCAGTGTACTCCCTGCAGTGGGGCACAGGCAGCCGCTGTTGGCCTGGCTTGCAGAGGTGGCTCCAGACAGAAGCCAGCCCACAACAGAGGTGACCAAGTCCCCACACAGCACGGCAGCTGGTGCCAGATGCCCCCACCCCAACAGAGCCACTCTGCCCTTCCTCAATCCAAGGTGGCGTCCGTGCGGTCTAGGCCTCTGGGCTTGGGTCGCCCTGTACCCTCCATGCCTGCAAGACCCGGGGGAACCCAAAGCTGCCTTTTCCTGCTCCCTGCCACACCCATGACCTACCTGGGGACCAGGAATAGGACATATGGAACCTGCCCTGGCTGTTCCAGGAGCAATGGCAGCGCAAGGCACACTGGTCTGGGTGAGGTTGTCTGAGGTCTTGACCCAGCTGTGCCTTAAGCTTGAGCAGCTGTAGGGGAAGGAACGGACCAATTCCCCTTTCTGGGCGCAACTTCACTACTCTGCATTGGACTTTCGCCACCTCCCAATTAAAGGTTGTGAACTTTGGAAGAGCGGGTCATCTTCTGACAGGAAGATGCTGTGTGCTGAGTTCCGGAGTGACACGATGACCCCAACACTGCCCTTCCTTTCCCACGCTGACTCCTGCCTCACCTGGACTCCTCAGTCTCTACCCACTGGTACATCTCGACATGCCTCCGCAGCTTCACGGCCGGGAGATGGACCCCATAGTTTGGGTCAGACAAGAGCTTTGGAAAGAACCCAACAGGACACAAAGTCAAGACAAGGCTGCCATGGGCCCAAACCTCTGGCTCAGGAAAGCCAGCGTGGACCAGATGTAGAGAAGAGGACAAGAATGGAGACCCTCAGAGCTACTTCCAGAAAGACGGCCAAGCGAGGCTTCCCGCCCTGCATTGCTAACACCTAACAAGGTGACCTCAGAGAAGGACCAGGCTGCAGGGCCCAGGAGCAGGCCAACAGCAACGTGACAGTGTCCAAGTCCCCCCAGGCCCACCGTGCTGCTTCGGGTCAGGGAGAAAGTGTCAGCATACACCAGCTGCCGTGCATGGGTGTACCATCTAATCCCATTCAGCCCTCACAGAGGCGATGTAAGCATCACCCCGTTCCCCAAGCTTCCCAACAGCGATGAGCGGTGAAAGGTCACGTAGCTACCCGCAATCCAAGCCCCAGCGGCTGCCAGCACTGCCGTGCCTACCTTGGACGTCCGAAGTGCTCCGATGATGTGCACCAGCCTGCCCTCGTTCTCAGGGGCCACACTGTGGATGCTGTCCGGGGTCACTACCAGTGACAACCCCTCGGCCAGTGAGGTTGCCGTCTTCAGCGCACGGCCCTGCATGGGGGCAGGTTCATAACTCAGGCCTTGGGAAGCACTGAGACCTGTCACTCTACTTGACTGCTGAGTCCAGCAAGTGTGGACTCAGAGCTGGAACCCAGGATTCCTGCTCACCCAGCCCCACCAGCCTCGGCACTGCCCCCTGCTGGACTCAGATGGGACGGCTGCCCATCCTGACCCTTCCCTTCCTGGGGCCACTCCCCCTTACTCCCAACCACAGGCCTTGCCAACCTTGGTCACAGAGTTGGCTCAGGGGACTGAGACTGTAACTAGTACACTGGAGCTCTCTGTAACTCTGAAAACTTGGTTTAGAAAGACAATCCTCTTTCTCTAGGATCGCTAGGTTACCCGGAAGTGAACCCAGATCCAACCATGCCTAAAGCAGGCTTTTCAGGTGTGCACACTAACCCATTCTTGTGCTTACTTACGTCAGTCATGAGATGGATCACAACACTACAAAAGTCTCATTAAATTCAGTGTTCTTTCCCCCTCGGAAAAATCTAAGCCCTTCACTAGCAAACCCAGACAGGATTCATACCTCCCTGATGCTATAGGGACCTTCACTCTGTACAAGGGGACCCTTACCTCGTTGGTGAAAATCAAGTAGAAAGAGAGCAGAAAGGTCATGAGCCCCACAAACATGCCCCCCGAGGTCTCGCTCAGCCGCTCTAAGAAGCCTGGCTGGGGGTCCGACGTAATTTTGACGTGTTCTCTCCTGGTACCTGTGGTAGAATACTGAGAGAAAAATATTTTTAAATAGAATGGGAATTAGCTTTTAAAAAGAGGCTGAAGCCAAGTGTGACAGTGCATGTCTGTAATCCCAGCACTCAGGAGGCTGAGGAAGGAGAATCACTTTTGAGTTCAAGGCCAGGTTAGGCTACATAGTGAGTTCCAGGCCAGCCTGAACTACATGGAGAGACCCTGTCTCAAAAATTCAAAAGTAAATAAATAAATAAAAGTAGGCCGAGTTTTGCTGTTTTATTTATCCTACCTTAGTAGTTTTAATATGTACAGTGAAAATACATGGATATGAAGTGCACAATCTGATGGGTTTTGATGATGACCTGAGTGTCTCAGGGGTGCCTGGAACACAAGCCGTGCAGACACTGAGGGACAACTATGTCTAGGAGCGGAACTGCTGGGTTGCTGGAAAATACGTGCTCAACTTTTTCAGAAGCTGCCACACTACTGAACAGAAAGGTCACCAGAAGTCAGGCTGGGTGTCCACTGAGAGGTGGCTGTGAGACTGGGGTCCCTCTAGCAGGGGTCTCAGACAGGCACGCTTGGGTTCAGATCCCCAGCAGGCCAGCCAGGGAACAGGGAGCGGCCTTAGGGAGCAGGGAGTGGTCTCTGGGAGCCTGGGCCAGGGAGATGAGGGCACAAATTAGGTTCAGACAATGTCCTGAGGGCCTCGACCACAGATCGGGGGGTGGCTGTGCGCCCAATCAGCAACGAAGAGCAGCCACAGCCTGGGCACGATACCTGCACCTGCCACGCCCTCTGCATCCTCACAGTCCCACCAGGTGGGCAGCGCAGGGGGCCAATCTCAGGCAACTAAGTGAGGGGCACTGTGGACACTGTGGGGTCTGCCAGGTTGTGGGTCACAGGGACGCCAAGTGGCCCGCAGAGGGTGTGGGGCAGCCAGACTCCTCCTGGCACTGGTGGGAGCAGGCAGAGGGGAGACTCCTGTCAGTCTCTGGGCAAAGTGGCAGCTACATCATTCTAACTGTTCCTGAACCCTGCCACCCTGGGCCCGAGAAGAACAGGTATCCCCTGCATACAGTGATGGAGTGACTTTCCATGCCAGCTGGGATCACTACGGAGGCATCCAACTATCCTAATTACAATGGCGAACATGCCCAGACATGGCACAGGAAGCCCAGGTCATGGACAGCACATCAGGAGCACAGCCTCTGAGCAGAACTGAGGCTCCGGTCCCAGCAAAGCCAAGGCCACCTGTCTACCCTCTGCTCCACACCATCCTCATCTCCTGAGCCATGAGCGGCAGAGAGGGACAGAGACAGGAGGCTCGCCCTCCTGTCCCCTCAGCCAGTACTCAGGACAGGGGCTCACACACCTGGGAGGATGCCCCAGAGACAGGGACTGTGTGGGCTGTGACACAGCACATCCCCCTCATGTTCAGAACCAAATCCCCAGTAAACTCAGAAGGTCCTGGAGAATCATGGAGAACGAATACTCGTAACACAGATCCATCTCCCAGTACCACGCATCCTCGCACGCCTAGCACTCGGGGCCCACAGGAATGAGCAATGAGGAGTAGAAACAGAGAGCAACATCCAGGCCCTGGAAATGGACAGACCTGGCCAAAAGACTAGCTGTGCCAGTCACTCGCTGTGTGAGCCTGGGTAAGTCGCTCCACCTCACTGGTCCTGTTTGCTCCCAGGAGATGGAGTAGTAACACACCTTCATCAGAGGACAGGTGTTGTTATAATGAGTTCTGCCGTCTCCCTGCTCTAGCCCACTATCTCCAGGTCTTTCTTTCTCATCCAGCCTGGTGGCTCCATCGATGTGTACCCAGCTACAGAGCCAGTAAACAAAGGTCTGGCAGCAGAGGATAGATATCCAGGCTGTGCTTATCCGAGTGGGCTTAGATCCCAGCACACCCAAGGACCACAGGTGCTGGGCTGGGAAGACCTCTCTTTGACACCATTCAGTAAGTACTTACTGAAGCCTGTCATCGCTGGCACCCTCCCCGCCCTGTCAAGCTGGCTGGGACACTGTGGAATACAGGGGTCAAGGATGGGGGCACACAGGACTACTGACTGCCTTCTCGGGCACAACCTCCGAGTCGTTCTAGGGGCAGCGTTCACGGGCAGAGCTTGCTGGGGCAGCCGGTGAGACAGGCCCTGGCTTTCAAAAGGGGCAGGGGTAGAGGAGGTGAGAGGACACAGGGGCCTGGAAAGAGGGCGGAGGGGTCAGGGGAGAGCAGCAGGGCCATGCACCAAACATGAGGGTGTGGTTGGGGCTGGTGGCTCCCAAGCTGGCTCCAGTAGCACTTGTGAGTCACCAGCTTCTTCCACACCCAGGGCGCTGAGAGGAGGTGCTGCTGGTCTTCTTCATGAATATTGGACTTCAATAGAAAATTTCTTTCTTTCTTTCTTTCTTTTTTTTCCCCAGACAAGGTCGGTCTCGCTCTCCCAGAGACCCTCCTGCCTCAGCCTCCAGGGTACTGGAACTGCAGGCATCCGCCACCACGCCCCGCTCTCAAATAAAGAGTCTCTGAGGAAGGCCGGGGCAGAAGGGCCCGGCAGTACTGAGGATCCCCTCGGCAGGGATCTCTCCAGATCCGCGCAGGGGGGCGGCAGTAGGACGCGGCCGCGACGCGCATACCCTGGGGTGGAGGCTCCCTGCCTCTGGCGCGCGCACATCCCGGCGTCAAGGCTACACAGCTACAGGAGGGTTCGCCTCCCCACCCCAACGACCAGGTTCCAGCCCGTGGGTCCCGTCCGGCTACAAGGACCTGCTCGCCCGCCACCCCGCTGTGACCCACCCGAGGCCCCGGGATGTGGGCGAAAGGCGGATCCCGGGGGCCCCTGAGGACGGGACAGGCATACTCCAAGACACTCACGTTCGCGGCCATGTTGCCACCCGACTCCCGCCCTTGACTCCGCTCTGCTGGAAGTGGACTGGCAGCGCAGCTTGCAACCGGCTGACCTCTCGCCTGCCCGGAGCCGCTGAATCCGGCTCAGACACTAGGACCGCGCACGACTGGTTACAGAGCTACCACCGTTCGGGGACCCCGGCCTTTATGCGCCTGCACGCTGCACAGCCTGCTGGGAAATGTAGTTGGGGGTCAGGCGCTTTCGCAACAAATTTGCGGCCCCCGCAGTCCCTCGTTGGTGCGCCTGCGCGCTTCAAGGTTCCTGGGAAATGTAGTTCCTGTGGCTAGGAACGGCTTCAGGCGCGCGGCCCGCTGGGAAGCGTAGTTTCCAGCTGGCGCGCGTCAGGCAGGCCTGAGCTCGGTGAGCTCAGTTGAGAGCGGGCCTGCTGGAGTGAGGAGCTCGAGGTCGAGCGTGGCGGGGGTTCCAGCGCCGGCGCCATGTCCTACTGCCGGCAGGAAGGTGAGTAGGGCCGGGTGCCGGGATCTACGGGGAGCGGCGCGAGTGCCCAAGGTCGCGGCGGGCGCGGGCCCGGTCTCTCCGCAGTGTGTCGCGCGGTCTCCCGGAGGGGCTGCCGCCGCGCACCACGTGCCCGAGCTCGGGAAGGTGGCACCCACGTGGTTCGCGGTGACCTTTACGGGTAGGGCTCGGCGCCGTCTGCGTGGGCCCCGCGGCGACCCGAGGCGAAGGGAACGGTCAGGCCGCGGTGCTGAGGCCGCAGGCGTGGACGGCGACCCAGGCACCTCAGCCAGGCAGCTCCCAGTCCCGGGCAAGCCGACCCTCGAGGGCACTGGAGGTCGAGCCTCTCACCCGCGGGCACAGGAAGCACCTTCCCAGCCGGGAATGGGAATGGTGGGCACTGGGAACCCAAAGCCGCGAGGACTGAGCCAGGCAAAGCCGGGAGGCTGAGGCAGGAGGATCACAGCGAGTTCCAGGCCCGTTGGACTACCTGGTGAGACCCTGCCTTAAAAATTAACAACAACAACAACAACAACAGAAAAAAAAAACTGTAGAGAACTAGAACTCACCCAGAAATCATTTAGTGTGTGGTTCAGGACACTTGTTAGGGAATCAACCCGGAGAGAGAGGCGACCTACCCAAGGTCATATATCCCGTCTGAGCACAGTTTAAAATATGGAGCCTTTACCCTGCTCCACAGCTGGCTTTTGGACACAACTGCAGTCCCTGTGATCCTGTGTCTGGAGGGATGCACACCTCACAGATGCCACAATCCAGAGCCCTTGGCTCCCCACACTTGAAGCAGTTTCTCTCACGTCCTGTTTTCTGTTTCTTCTGAGTTTACCTTTTCAGGTAGGAAATTCTGAGCCTTTGGGGTATAGAGGCTGTGCTGGTAAAACCATCTGTCTTGACTCAGGATCCATGGGTTCTCTGGGAAAGGAGGGGCTGGTGGCACTGTCTGACAGCATGACCTGGAGCCCTGACTTTCCTGGTTCCTAGTTTGGGGGTGAGAATTGAAAGCAACTCTCGATTAGGTCTTCCTTAGATACCCCCACCCCTCTCTCTGCCAGTCTGCATTACCAGGGATCGAACCCAGAGAGTGCTGAGCAACACCCCCAGCCCCTTTTTCTTTATTCTCTTATTTTGAGATGATCTTACTGAGTTGCCCTTGAACTTGCAATCCTCCTGCCTCAGCCTCCCAAGTAACTAGGACCACAGAATAGCTGGGATCACAGGTGTGAGCCACTATTCTTAGCAGTTTTTTTCTTTCTAATGCAGAGCCTACCCTGTCCTGGTCAGTCAACAAATGTTTATTGCGTGTGTGATGAGTCAGCCACTGGGCATAGAGTAGTGAGCAAGGTGACACTTTCTTCGCCTTCCAGGCATGGTGGAACAGATGGCGTGAGAACTGGAGAGTTGCAGAGGATCAGAGGTTTCCCTTGTTACAGAGATTGTTTCAGGTGCCTCTTTCTTAGATACACTTCCTATCTTCTGACCATTTGTAGACTACCTTCCAGAAACATCTCTTGCCTTCTAGCTTTGGCCATGGGGCTCCTGAGATGTCATTCATCCTTTGCTCCCCGAAACCTCTGATGGGTCTTGCCCTAGGGGAAACCCTTCCTTAGCACCCCCTTCTTGATGGAAATCTCACTCCCCACCAGGCTTTTCCATAGAGTGCCTGTGTTGTGTTCAGCTGTGACCCATTAAATCCAGCACAGAGCTGAAGCTAATGAAGACTGAGCTAAACCTCTGCTATTGTTTGTATCCTGAG
>RJWT010044155.1:0-11850 GCA_004365215.1 Cuniculus paca
TCCCAGTTATTTGTTATGCAGGTGATCACAAATGAAATATCATGAAATATTACTGCTTTGTACTGCCCCTTGCAACATTTAAATTTTTTACCCTGCTATACGATTATAGCAGGATTTTTTTATGGTACCGGGGATCATATTCAGTGTTTTTCTGATGAACTATTTCTTCAACCATTTTAATATATACCCTTTTAATTTTGAGACAGAGTCTCACCAAGTTGCTAACTTGCACAGGCTGAGCCCAAACTTGGGATCCTTCTTCCTTAAACTGCCAATGTGCTGGGAGTTCATGCGTGCCCCTACTCCCAGCTCCCAGCAGGAATTTGGTCATAGGCAATGTAATAAGACTACTTTTAATCAGGTTGTACTATACTGATGTTAGAGAAATCTAACTTGAAGTTTCAGGTCAGATATCTGTGTTCATTTAACTCTAGAAATGTATCTCCAGATATTCAATTTTGTTTTACTTTGCCACAGGAATATGGTGGTGTCCTTTCTTTATTAATGTCCCTGTTAATAAAAGTAGAACTGACATTAAATCCTAGCCCTTTCTTATTGAGCACATTCATCTATGCTTCAGCATGTTTTGAAGCCCTATGTGTGAGATAAACTGTCATAACCTATGCAGAAATGATGGTGAGCAAACAAACTCACATACCAAAAACCTGCTTCAGGTTTACAGACAGATAAAATTTCTTTCTCATATTTGTTCTAACACACCTTTTGTTAAGAACTAATAGTCCAGGAGAATTAGATACTGTGCTACTTTATTTGATAGACAGAACCAATGATTTACTGGGCTAGCTGGAGCAAGTATCTTCTCTTTTTTGTAATTTTCATTCGCTCCCATGAATGGCACCTTAGTGGCCTGAAGAACAAAAATCTAATTCCTTAAATGCTTGCAGTATTTCTGGGAAAAAGTTGCCCTTCTACAGTTGGAAAATATTAGGACTAGACACATTGTTGATTCTCTGGGGAAAAAAAATGCCTTTTGAGGGACTAAAAAGTAACAAAAGTAGTCAGGAATTGAATAGTTGCCTTGGTTTATCCATGAAGTTTCTCAAACAGATTAACATGAGCTAGGTATAATTGCTTTTCGGATACATTTGCAGATAATTTCACTTTCTCTAGCATTTTTAACTTTCAGTGATTTGCTCTGTAGCTCCTAATAAAAGTTCATCTGGGAGAAAGTATACCTTTGATAAACAGTTTATCTATTTTACACCATCTGCTCTAGACAGTTCTTTTTGTCACATTAAATCACCATTATGCTGTACACCCAAACCATATTATAGTTTCCAACGTAGAGGATTTAACCAAATTCCTGAGTCATATGTGGTCATCATTTTACTAAGCAATGATTACCTGAAATTTCTCAATTCATTTTTTTCTGTACCTCACTAGTACAAGGTTATAAATAACCCTGAGATGTTTTTCTACTCCTCTGAGTAGATGACAAGTTCAGCAATAACCATGGAGGATGCTATGAGTTAGTGTTCTGTGAATTTATTTCAGAGCTCGACTAAAAGGTATTCAAACCTTAAGGGATGTTTACTTTGATAAGACACAAATGAAAGTTTATTTTACCTTCAAGTTTCTGTAGAGTAATTCATTCAGCAAGTATTTATTGAACTTCCTCAGATGCTGGGTTCTAGGGGTAAACATTACAGGTCCTATAACTTTCATAGAGAAGACACAGCTCAGAACATTAAAGGACAAATATTCATTGTAAAAAGTGCTATGGAAAAAATAAAGGACACCAAGAGTGACCACAGCGGGTATGAAATGTGATATAGCACCTTCAATGTCCTCCTTGATGCTTGACCCTAAAGCTAAATGACAGTAAGTCATGGCTGCCTGGGACATAGGCCATAGCTTCTTGACGGGTTTCTGAGTGAACCTGGACAATTCACAGCATACTGAGGGCTCCATGTGGCTGGAACAGAATGAATCATTGTGGATAGCAGTAGGAAATGAGATCAGAAAAGGAGTTGTCTTGGTTACTTTTCTTTTGTTGCTGAGGCAAAATACCCAACACCCAAAATTAGGGAAGGAAAGGTTTATTTCTTACAGTTTGGAGGTTTCAGTTCATATCCATCTGGCTACAAAGCAGGGTGACATGGCCGAGGGTGCAGCTGTTCATGGCAGCTCACAAGCAGCAAAAGCAAAACAGGGCAGAAGAGCAGGAAAAGAGAGACTGAAAACATGCCTTCTTCTCTCCCTTATACAATATGCAGGCTTCACCCCTGGATGGGTGCAGCACTCACACCTATAATCCCAGCACTAATCCCAGCACTAATCCCAGCGCTAATCCCAGCACTAAACCCAGCGCTAGGCAATGAATCAATCACAAATGCTAGATTGAGCTGCTTTCATGACTACATGAGGCTTGTGGGGGCCACCTATATACAAACCATAACAGGAGTCAAGGCAAAATCCACATGAACTTTTAGGGAATGTTAAGTATCTTGAATTTCCAGCTAAAAAGAAAAGTCATTTGAATTTGGAGAGTAAAGCAATATAAAACTATAATGAATTTTTTAACAGAATAGCCATGATCTTTTCATAAAGACTTCTATTTGTATGTTTAATTTTATTTTGATTGTACTCCAATTCTCATCTTATTCCATGGAGCTCTATGATTCCCTTCTATTGTGTGAAAATTTCCATGAAGTTTTCAACTTATATTTGCCACCACCATAATAAAAGCCTAAAATTGGAACCATAACATTATTCCATTTTATGAAATTAATGTTTTAAAAGTTCAGTTGAGTTTCTTTCTCTTACCAGCATTTCATAGCAACTTTATTTTCCAGAACAAAATATAGAACAAAATAAGCCATTCTGAACTAGTATTATTTTCTACTGGGGTCTGGCAGGAAAAGGGAAAGTATTTGGTGGTTCAGAGAATAAGATTTTGTATTTGCATGATGCTCCCTGACCATTTCTTAGGAAAGTTTCCTTAACTTTCTTATAGTAATTCTATTAGACTTATGTCTTTTTATTCTTCTCCATTTCCTAATTCTGAGGGAGTAAGTGAAACGAAATGTTTATTGAACTACTGTGGTACTGAGTTGCAACCTTTAGTTTTGGGACTGACAAAAATATTAATTAATGGTCAAAGTTTTAATTAAGTTGTATCAATTCCATTAATCTCAATTTACATCAGAAACAGAGAAGAAAGACCTGTGAGTATGTTGTGCCATCTTTATGCCTTATTTCCTAGGTCTAAATTACATAGCACAAGTGCTGGGATGAATTTCTCTGTTTATCTTCCAAACTATCATCACCTGTCAAAATATTTGTTCCATAATAAATGCTAGAATCACATTCTCTGAAATTTTGAGAGACAAGGTTTCATGAATAAATAACATTGAATGTATTTACCTTGTCTGGAAGAGAAGTAACAGAAGCTTTTCTTACTAATCAATATGAAAATGTAATTTAACCAATGAGACAAAAATCAATTTTTCTATTTTGAAATTTAAAAGTAGTTAAATATCACCTGTTCTGCTTAGGTTTTTTTTATATATTTGTACTAATTTACCTCTAAACTTCATAAAAATACAGCTTTTTGTTTGAACTTCAGGTTTCTATTCTCTCTTCTAATTGCATTTTGTTTCAACTGGCTTGAGAGAGGAAGGTGAAAGCTTTCTTCCTCAGAGAAAAATCATGTTTTTCAAAAACCAGTGCATCCAGTTTTCAGGCTCCAGTGATTAGAATAGCCCTCTGCTGCTTGTTCAGCAGCTGTGGCCAGCAACTGAGGCCTTGTGTGAAAGCCATAAATTCACCACAAGCCCGCCATGTGTTTTGAAGATGGTTAAGTTAAATGTGTAAGTGTTTTGATACTGATGTATATATAAGCAAAAAGGAAAGGGAAATTTTTGGAATTGATGGATAAATATGAATTTTTAATTTCAAATATTAACTGGAAATGGCCTGAACCTATAACATATACATACATATTTAAATATATAAAAATGCAAACACACACATATACCTGAATCAGGTAAAAATTAAAAAAGAGAAAGTTTTAATGGATATGTAAAAGCATGCAGACACACCTTATGACCTGATGCTTCTAGGGTAAAATCTTTCTAAATTAACAAGACAGAAAAATAAAGCTCATTATTATTACCAAGTTCAGTTTATATATTTCAGAAGGAAAGTATATCTGTGACAGACAAAGTTATAACTTTCAGAATAATCTCAGGTGCAGAGACAGACCTTGCTCAAGGTCATTCCCTTGTTGAGGTAGCCCACAGCTAATGATTTCTGGAAGCTGGCGAAGCAAAGAAAGATAAAAAGGAAAGACAGATGACTGTCTTTTCCATCTCCTGATCAACCCAGGACAGCCTCAATGTATACCATGCTGATTCATGCCAGCTGGGTGTTACAAGTTGACCATTAGTTCATCCATCACACAAGCCACAGACTATGGCTCTGCTTTTAGTAATTTTTGCTCCTCAACTTTCCAAAACTTATGGGAGCCCCTATTCTCTGTGTCATATCTCTGTACTGGAAGAATGCTCAGAAAACTGATGTTCTGGATTTTGAACAAAAGATACTGATGTTAATAGAAAAATGTCCCTTTTTCCAGGTATTATAATCTTCCTATATTTTATGTGACCAAATTTTCAGTTTCTAATAACTTGAATCTCATGCATCACAATTTATAACATGTTAATGAGATCCTAGAATACAGGAGTTAAAGCCACCAAATCAGTTTTCCCAGGGCCCAGCTGTCTTCAAAACCTTGGGAAAATTCCTTAATTGCTCTCAACTTCCTTGCCTCTTCTTTAGTAGGCAATTATAGACTACTCTCTATACATAAAATGTTTAGGCATTTCTAACCCACTGAATTTTCTGCTTGTGTTTTGATTTTTATGTCATTATTGTCATCAGTAATGTACAATTGGACTAGTTTTCCTTCTGTCAGTTCTATGAACCAAAGACTAGTTTTCATTTTAAGGAACACATAGTTCACTAGCAGTTCAATATATCAAAAGTTCCTAATATTTATTACACAAACAAAATAATAATGTAAATAATCTTATAGTGATATATAAACTCATACATAAATAATAAAATTTTAATAAATAACATTCACATAAGTAATCAATTATATACTATCTTTGTGAGAAATATTATCTTTGTGAGAAATATATATGCAATCAATTGAATAACAAGTAAATTTCACTGAAAGTTAAAAATAATTTTATTTAAATATCATATTCATTTAAAAAATTGCCTTAAGTTATAAATATTATGAATACAGAATTTCATTCCTCAAATTTTAATGGAGTTCAGCTGAGTGCAATAACTAATTTGAAATTATGGTATTTCTCATTGATTGGTTTCTTACTGATGTTCTAAAATACTGCATACTTTCAAAAATTTCTGTTGTATTTTAGGAATTCATTGGGTGATTTTCAATAATTTATTTCATGAATTCCATGAAAAAGAATTTATGCCACTGTGTAAGCCTCTTTATAAATAGGTTACTGGACTTGTTTGACTTGGGAAGATTGGAGGCGACAGCTTGAGTGCGTCTCTAGTTGAGGTCCGCAGAGGACACCTTTACCTTCAGGGATTCAGAGGTCAGAGAAGTAGGCTGAGGGTGAGTGCTGACAGGAAATCTCAGGACAGCCGAGAATAGAGTTCTAGGAGGTGAAGAGGTAAAAATAGAAGCAATTGAGGAAAGCAGTTCTCCACTCAGATGCCCAGTTTATTTTCTGAGCTCATATCATACCTTTTCGAGAATCCCAGTTAAACATTGGGAAATTATCAATAGAGATTAATACTGGAGGTCCCCACCAGCATAGTGAAGTACTGATATCGTTTGGCATTAGTGTTAACAGCATGCTGGAAAGAACTGGTGACATTTTCAGTATGTTTCCTTCAGTATCAGTATCATGTGGTTTTCCAAAATATCAAAATACAGCTTGAATTTTGGTAACATCCTGAAAAATTAAAAAATATAAGGATTGTGAATATCAGCGTGGATTAACATTTTAAAAGAGTACAGAACCACAAAATTATGGGGTGTTGTAACTTCCCATTTCGCCTGTAACTTTCTGAAATGTCTATCAAATACTTTAGATTAGTGAGTATACAGGTAATAATGAATATTCTCTTTCATGACACTTACATAAGGAAACCATGATACTATTAATCTTCTGAGAGCGAAAAATACAGTAAATTTTATCTTCTACTTTTTAAAAATAATAAGTGATTAACTATGCAATTATGAATCAGAGTGTTATGAATTTAAAAGGCAGCACAATTTTAGAATTTATTTTACAGATCATTTAAGATGTGCATAATAAAGTTTCTGGTACATTATGCCTAGCTTCTCAGATTCTTTTTTATTTAAATTTATTCTTTATACCAGAAAAAATGTTTCTTTTCTCTCTCTAGTCAATGGAAATCATGATTACTTTTCTTTTCATGTGTGTATCTAAATATTGTATAACCCATCTTTGTCTAACACATGTTAGTAAAGTTACACAATTGAAAAGAAATCATCTTTCCATATCACATAAAGTAACTGCAACAAAATTTGCTGTGCATAGACTTCATATTTAAAGAAAAATAGAAAATTTTGAGATTAAAAAGTAAATGACTTGGGTATTACATTGACAAAATAAATGGAAAGATCCTGGATTTTTATGGGCTGACTGGTGGCATTATAATAGCAACTTTGCTGTGTTGATTTATAAACGCCCCAGATTTTCTCTCTCTGAATGTTTCCATTGAAAATGTGCCCAGTAAGAGGTTTCTGCACAAGATTTAAAGGGCCGAAATGAAGCAGCGGGTGTTTAGTAGCTCACACATGTCATCACTTTCCCACTGATTTGCTTCTTTAGTGGGAAGCAGCCACCAGTCTGCGAATGCTTCATCATCTAACACCTTCTGAGCCCACATCCAGCAGCACAGGGGAGGAATCTCTCCTGCAGGAGACCCACAGGGATGGTGTCAGAGTGGCAGAAACAGACATGGGCTCCCATTTGTCTTTGTTCTCAATTTTCTACTATTCTTTCCTCCTCACTGTCTGCCAGAAATTCAGGTTCTAGCATCAGATTTGGACACAGTATCCTTACAGCCAGTATCTGACCAGTTCCCTTAACTGCACAGTCAAATCTCTATGACACATCCTTTGATATACATATATGCATTCTGGTAATTCAGATCCTGAATCCTGGTTCACTTGAACTTAATATAAATTCTTTAAATAGTTACATACTGTTAAAATTCAGTGATAACTTATTTATTATCTGTGAATAAGTCCACAATGAATTATTTGATGAAATAAATTCCAATTAGATATATCTCAATATAGTTACTGGTTAATGTGTTAGAATTTATGTACTCATGCTTGATAAATATCACTATATAATCACATGTGACTGTATAAACTACATGGAAATAGATTTCTTTTCAGGTTACCTTGTTTCTAGTTCTTTCACAATATATGTTCCAAGGAACTAAATTTTAGTGTTAATGAATAACTTGTCTTTGAATTATGTGGGAATATGCTTTACATATTTTCTTGATTATAAAAGATCTTGAATGATCTGAACCACAAGTGCATTTTCTTCATTGACACTTTGAGTATGTAGAGTAATAAGTCAAAGCACAGAAGTGACATGATAGATTTGTTTTTTTAATTTCTTTTTCTTTTGGTTTTCTTTTCCAGTACTAGGGATTAAACTCAGGGCCTCAGCAAATGGTAGGCAAGTGCTGCACAACAGATGTACATTCCTAGCCTGCAGGTTTAAAGTAAGATATGGTCAGACAAATTAGACCAAAAGTTACCATCTGTTATGCTTGATACATTGTGTCAACTTGAGAAGTTTAGAAGTTTAACTGAGAGACTCAGTGGGGAGCCAGGTTTCTTACTTTGTAAATATCCTCATCCTGTGCAAAGGTGGACAAGGAGATTTTGTGAGTGCCACACTTCCCCTGAGAGGGGGCAGGGGTGGTGGGCTCTGTGCAACATAAGGGAGGAGAAGAGGTTTGTTTTCCCCTTTTCTCCCTTTTTGCTGTGGCTGCTGCCTTGAAGTGTTGCCCCAGTGCCATGCCATCCTGCCTTGGAGCCAGCTGATTATGGACTGAAATCTCCTGAAACTGTAAGCTAAATAAACCTTTTCTTGCTTCACTTTGGGTGTCAGATGTTTTGTCCCAGCAACAAGAAAAAGTAGCCAAGACACCATCACAGAACTACCTTCACCACACTTTATTTGATTTACTAATCAAACACTAAATTTTCAATAATTTTAAACTGTTGTTGAGATACATGGGAAAAAACAATTAGAATGTATGTCTCTTTTACTCATTTTATGAATAAAGTTCATTAATAATCAGTAAGTGGGTCTCTATTTGTGGACTTGAAAATCCACAACTTATTAGAGAAATGTTACAGAAGAAAATAGTCATAAAAACAAGTTCCATGAAGTAAAGCAATCATTTATCTTTTTATTCTGGATGAAATCTTCAGGTTTTCAATGATAATTAGAAAATACAGGAGGAAAATGTGACTGTGTTGTGGCGGGATAACTACTAAAAGAAGCAAAATAATTTTGACAGTACTCAGGATTTGCGTTAGAACCCTGACTAGCAATGTAAGTTCATGATGCAGTTGGAAGAGCATTTAGGGGGAAGTACTATTAACACAGATGAAAAATTCAAGCGGTTCACCGTGGTATGGATGGTCAAGGATAGCTCTCATTTTCTTTCTGTGTTGCCAGTGTCCAACTCTACCCACTTATCCTTGCCCTCTGACACCTTTTCATAGCCATCATTTTCTATGAAAAAAGTAGAGAATATTCCTTTTATCTCTTTTATACATTCAGCATTTCATTTCTCATATTTCCCTGGTTAAGACTGAATATACAAAGAGAAGCAGACATGATTCTCATGTTGAGTTAATCATGATCAAAGGCCCAAAAGAGACACATTACAAACCATGCTTTGGTTCATAAACACTTGGCCTTTGGTAATTATTTGTCAGTAGATGTTTTATTTTGTAAAACTGTTTTTAGAAACTGAATGTGTTACGCTAAAAACCCGTGATACTGTCATTCAGGGAACTCCAGGTATAAAACAGATACCACATACTGAAGTTTGGTGAAAAGAATGCTGAGAAGTAGTATTGGAAAACACACTGAAGGAGATAAAAGGACTCTGTGATTATAAAGAAGATACCAACATAAATATAAAGTAATATCTAAGCATAGTACTCAAGGAAAAGAACCGACTAAATATCTCAGTATCATACAAAGCATTCTGTTTCAAATAACTCATCTGCCTTTAACCAGGGCAATTTTTTATTGGTATATGTTTGTGATCTACAATATTTACATTCATTTTGGGGAATATGTATATGTGTGTGTAAGTGTGTGTAATACATATATCTTGATCCTTTGGATTCTTTTACTGCCTTACAATGCTTATACACACTGCTGATACCTACCCTAGCATCAAATGGTCCTCTTTTTATTTAATCACTATGTGACAACTTTGTCAAAATGTTCACACCTGGTATTTAGAACAAAGTGTACTATTAATGCTTAACAACATCTCTTGTTTTCTTAACATTTTTGTGTTCTGTAGTCTAATTTATTTTTATGCTATAGTATGACTAGTAAGTATTAAAATTACTCTGATGAACTGTACATAATCTGAAAAACTACTAAAATAATTCATGAAATTAGTGAATAAAGATGTTAGTCTTGGTAAGTGTTAGAGTGGATAGGTGAAGTGAGATGCATATATCTATAAAGACTTAGATATCCTTCAGTGAATCTTAAGACATGCCTTCAGGGTCTAAAGACTAAGTATGATAAATACTACCTACCACTATGAATATCTTATCTAAAGATTCATATGAAAGTGTGTATTTAATAGAGTGGAATTTATTTTTCTATGTTTCTAAATATTTTCTTAAAGTCATTTGAGAAAACAGATGTACACCTTCAGGTGATACCCATTTCTGTCTCAAAAGACATGAAATAATAGCCTTTCACTTTCCTTTCTATTACTTCTCATTTTAGCATTTAGTACTTCATCCATTAAATTAACTACTTCAGAGTGGCATTTCTTGTTGGAAAGTTATAGATAAGCTAAATGAAGTGTGACAAACGAATTCTATAATTTGAAAACCTACTAGCTATCAGATGGTAAGCAATGACTCTTGCCAGTTTTATTGACTATTAAAGGGACGTTTTATAGCACATGCTGCTACATGTATTTTATTTTCGAGTTAAAGCTGGATGTGTGAAATTCCACACTGTATGTTTTGAGAATTTTATTCTATAATAAAATAGTTTTCCCACTATATCTGTTGTTAAATTGTTAAACATAAGTACACAATCTGGATATTTTAGAGAAGCCAACTTCATTAGAAAAATATGAAATAAATAATAATAAAAGCCACAATTAATCTTGGCCATGATTAGCCTTTTTTCTCTTGACAGCATCCAAACAGTAGTGACATATTCACTGATACTTATTTTGTTTTTACAGTGTATGTATGTGCCTCTAAGATATATATAATATGTGTTTTTTCTCCCCTTGGAATGTTTGTTTTGGTGATATTGTTGTTTATCTAGATATGTTTGTGGCAATCATCTTGGCCAATTTGTGTTTTTCTAGTTTAATTTTGCATTTTAATGGTTTATTAATGTCTTATTATATTAGTAAGGTATATTTCCCTTGCCTTACTCTTACTGACAGACACCAGTTACCTTAACAGCAAGGAGGTTCTGAGTGTTTCTGTCGCTTCAACATGTAAGACTTTCTCAATAACTCAGACTGAGAGTGTCAGAGAGTGGGACCAGAGTACATTTTTACATTTATTTTACTGTATTAGAGAAGGCCATGTCACTCATCAATTATACTATGGAAATTTACATCCTTCATCCTTCAAATGAGTATTTTCTATTTCTCAACATTAATACCAGTATGTATTGCACATATAGTAAAACTGGATTGTACAACTAGATTGTAACTTGTTTTGAAAGACAAGCAAGTATTTATGATACATTTTAACCTGATGAACAAGCAATGTCTTACAATATGAGTAGTATCTGATGCCGAATGTCATGTTTACATCTACGTCAATGTTTCTTCACTCTCTCTCTTTCACCATGGGATTGTGATTGATCATCTCCCACCAGCAAGAAGTTATGGAGGATGAGGAGAACAAGGTACAGGAATTCCTTATTTCAAAGGAGATTATGGAGATATGTAAAATGTAGTAAATAGTGAAAAATTTTGCAGTAAATCACCACTTAAAGCTATAACAGTATGAGTGATGAATCTGTTTAACAACAATGCAATGTCACATTTCCACGAAATCCTCAAAAAAAAAAAAGACAAAAAAGAAAGCAAGTGTCATTGGATAGATTTTTCATTAAAGTTGCACAAAAGAAAAAGATTTCATTGAACCAGTAAATAGCAGTGATACCATTAATGATAGTGAAAGTCATGCTACACGGTATGACTCTCTTCTCTTGTCTCCCAGATGCCAGTCATGAAGGTTTTCAAAGGTAAATGCAGAAGAGTTTATTTATTTTTCTATATTTTGTGTTTTTTATTATTTTACATTATATTACAGTATTTTAATCATTTAATATGAATATTTTTGGGTTGTAGAATGAGTTATCTGAGTTTCCATTTTTTCTTAGGGGAACTTCACTTTGATATGTAAGTGCTTTGGATTACAAGCATGTTTCCAGAATAAATTATGCTCAAAAACTAAAGTTTCACTCTATTAATTTATGGCAATCTCAGCACAGTCATTACATAAATGATAACACAATGGTCTCTACAGTCCATTTTCTGATC
>RJWT010044156.1:0-11850 GCA_004365215.1 Cuniculus paca
AGCTGTCCTAACTTTAGAACGCTTGGAAAACAGGAGATGTGGGTCACCTTAACCTCAAGAAGCTGGGAGGGGGCTCTTAGCCTAAAGCGGCGCATACAGAACAGTAAATGGCGCTATATTAGTTATAAATATAGGTTATAACACTCACATTTTCTTTACTCATTTTTCTCTCCTGTTTCTCTGCTTGATCACACTGAACAGTCTCTGCACTCTTCTGCATATTGTGGTCTTTAATACAAAACAAAATATTTTTTTCTATCATTAAGACAGTGACAACCATACCCTAAAATTTAACATTTTGCTGTACTTATCACTTTGAAAGGAAATTATAAGCTGCTTCCAAATCAGGATCTTTCCAACTTTCCTTGACTCTCCTTGGTCTAACTAAAGGAATGCAAGTTGTCTTGGGCTTGCTCCCTAAAATCTCATTAATCAAGTATAGTAATCTCTGGAGGAGAAACTGAAAGAATATTTTACTAGAATTTTTCTAGAATATTTTCAATTGATTCAATTTGCATGGTTTATTCTTAAATTTTACCTTTATAAAATTCCAACCCATAAGATAATATTGTCAAGCAGTGATACGAATCTGTGCAATGTCCAGCCTGAGCTCCAAAAGATTTTATGAAAACTAAATGACACAGGATATTTGAAAGGGCATTGTTAAAGAAAGAGAATTATACAAATATGAAGTATCATTAACACTCATTACATTTATGAATCTAAACTTCCACTTAAAATCTGTTTGTTGCTCCGTTCAGCATTTGCTTAGATACATGTGTAGTTACATTCACTTAATATAATTCCTTCCCCTAAATTGGGATATTTAATAGATTCTTATTCAAATGATATAAATGTCAGCATAAGACTCAGAAGAAAGAAATTAGCTTTAATAATTGCAGTAGAGTTCAGAACTCAATCAATTTACATATCTTGATTTAATGTTTCTTAAATATACTGCCATTATGCGTTCCACGTGAGCCTGAGTGATGTACATTAGAATTCTACTAATGTAGTAGTAGAGTTATTTATTTCTTGAATACATCATAGATCAGCTTCTCACTTTTTCAAGCCTAAACTTTTTTGTAGTCTTTCCTTCAGTGCATGGTTCAGTGCATGATAACCTAGTCAGTGTGAGGGTATAATATATCTATTTTGACCATTTGGTATCCTTGCCTCTCACTGAAAGAGGCCTGCAGCTACTATGTAAGCAGCACTCTCCACCTGGGAGTTGTAGTCTAGGAGGGTTTCCTCCTGTGTACTGACACACCTGTGTTGCAGCATAGGCACTGTTAAGATAGACTAGATTTGGTATTCCAGTAAAACAAACAAACAAACAAAAAACTATTAATAATTAAAGTCATCACATTATTGTTTCCAGGAGTGTATTTATTAAGAGAATTTAATCAAATGCAATGAATCAGTCCTTTCAGAAAGCTTATCGCTGATAGATAGCATGGCCCAGTGCAAGCTGGGAAAAAAATGGATACCAATTTCAGATTTGAAACTATCTCCAAGTGAGATACATTACAGAAAATTGTGAGAAATTAACTTTTCTCATTCAATGGAGGCAGTGGTTACTAATCAAGAATTATCTTCAGATGTAGGCAGAAGGAATATGGTACATGAAAACACTGTGAAGGGAGATTTTGGAACTGATAACTGTCAGTTTTAGAAAGCTTAGAGCAAAAAGTTTATCTGTTAAGAAAAGGAAAATAAAATCTCCTCTATTCTGCATGCTTTTAAGACACAAGAAATTGATTCCTTCCTGTATTCTGGGAAAAGTTTATTTATTTTTTACTTATTTATGTAAATGAAGAAAAAGCATTATGGGTACTTATTAGCTTGTAATAGTTTGTGTTTGGCAGAGAGATTTTAAAGTGATGATGACGAGATGGCTAACATATGTCAGTGCTTTTTGTGTTTAAGGCAACGCTCTCAATGTCTTATGTATATTAACTCATGTAAATCTTGTAACAGTCTGAAAGAAGGCAAGTGAGGCATGGGAACCTTAGTCACTTTATGGATGTTACATAGAAGTAAGAAAGCAAGTTTTAGACAGGTAGTCTGGCTAGGGAGATCATTCTGTCAATTACAACCCTAAAATGACTGTTCAACAGAGAATGAGTAGTTATAATATTCAGAATTATGTCCTGACCTAAGAGAAATATAAGTTCTAGACAAATTCTAAGTAGCAACAGTTTTGACTGTATCCAGAAGTTCAAAAATTTGACAGTGGGGACAGATGGGGGAAGGCAGGGTGGGGAAGGGAGAGCAAAAATTATTTTGTGCCTTTGTATGTTGGCAGTGTTTAGCTTTTTAAAAAATTAAAAAGAATTTTTTTCATGGGCCCACAACTAAGAGTTTGTTTTCAGAAGAGACTTTGGACTTGGTTTTTTCAGCAATACTGAAATTATTAAGACTTTGGTGGCTCATAGGGGTGGACTAAATGCATTTTATGTAATGAGAGGTGGACATGAGTCCTTTCAGGACCTGGTGTGGAATGTTATGGTTTTGAACTAAAATGTCCCCCCAAAATCTCATGTTGGAAGGTGATCAGATCACGAGGCCTTTACACTCAGTAGTAGATTAATCCATTGATGAGTTTATGGCTAAATGTGTTTTTAGGAGGTGAGCCCTTGGATCACACATTATAACTTGGAAGGGTGTATTTTAGTCCTTGGTTTCTCCCTGATCTCTCTGCTTTCTGGTTGCCATGCGTTGGACACCTTTTCCTCAGTCATGAGCCTCTTCCAGCCTATTTCTGCCTTGAACACAGTCAAGCATAGACTGTAAACATGAATCAAAACAAACCTTTCCTAATTTAAGTAGTTGGTGTTCAATATTATGTCCAGTGATGGGAAAGTGATTAAGATATCTCATATTTGTAAGACATTCACTATGTCAAAACCTATGTGTCCTTAATAAAAACAAATGTAAACAAAAGATTCGTCCCATCCTTTATCAACCATTTACTGAATGTCTGTTCCATGTAAAGATGTGATGATGTAAAAATGAATCAGATGCCCAAGGGTTGTATAGAGAGATAGTCTGTATCATTATAATGAGGGCAGAAAGAGACAATAGTGATGAAACAAATATGCAATACCTCTGATTTTTAAAAAAAAGATCAGAAAAAAAGTGTGTTCTATTTCAAGGAGTTGGCAAATTATTTTTTTCTTTCCATGTTTGCATAACAGAGATCATAGATACTATAACAGAGTTTTTAAGATTAACAGGGAATCCAAATCAAATACTGGGGTTTTATGGACAACAGTTCATTGGACCATATGCAAATTTCACCCATGTTCTAATTTCAGATATTATTTTCCTCTGTAACCACACACTTGAGCTTTCATATCACTCAGAAATGTGGACTTGGGTAATTCATAGAAGATTCATTATTTCTGCTTAAGTAAATGACCTTACAATGGGATGCAGATTATTTTCATTGTCTGATTCTAGTTATCATATAGTAGACAGTAAATATTAACTACTATATTGATTCGGTAGGTGACCAATAATAGCATTTTAAAATTTCATTATTACTTTCTTCCTCTCCTTTGACCCTTCTTTACTGTTTTGTCTCACTTTCCATCATTCTTTTTCCATTTTACCACTCTTGTTTTTTCTTTTTCTCTCTCACTGCCCTTCTCTCTCTCTCTCTCTCTCTCTCTTTCTTTCTTTCTTTCTTTCTTTCTTTCTTTCTTTCTTTCTTTCTTTCTTTCTTTTTCTTTTTCTTTTTCTTTTTCTTTTTCTTTTTCTTTTTCTTTCTTTCTTCTCCTTCCTTCCTTCCTTCCTTCCTTCCTTCCTTCCTTCCTTCCTCCTTTCCTCACATTTGCAGTCCATAATGTTTACATTCCTTGTGGGGAGTTGGTACATGTATATGACACATCTTAATATTTTTAATCATCTTTTCCCTCCCCTTCCTCCCTGTTTCCTCCATCTCTTGATTGCCATATCTCTGGTTGATTGGAAACTGGGGTTTGGAAGACATCTGTAGGTACAGTATTTTAGGAATTAAGGCTACTTAACCCATATTCTGATAAATATCTTGAGAGAGTTAAGAAAAACAACTATGAAATAATGGTCAGAGTCATTTGGAGAAAGCCAACTTCATTCAATTGAATCTATGGCATTAAAATTAAAACTCAAAGGGCTGCACTGAGGCATTTTCCTTCTTTGGAACTCTCCACAAGAGGTTCTAAAAGAAGATTATTAATTTTCACCCCTTACCATTTCTTCCTGGGATCCAATGTATTATATACTCCAATGCCAGTGCTTTTGTTCATATTTTGTCACTACAAAAATCAATATGTTCATTTCAAGAAGTATGACATTTTTTTTCTCAGTCACACTCTACTCAACTCCTACATGAGAAACAGGTATTTTTTAAAACTCCAGGTATCTGTATGTACTGCACTTTGGCCTTTATAGGAAAATTCATAAGCAGTGTAATATCAAGTGCCATTATCCCCAAGATTCAGACCATGTTAAAATAACAAGAGACCCAGGTGCCTGGATCAGAATTATGCTTGAATCTCTTAGGCCCCATGTTAGCTGGACAGCTAGCAAATGAGAGTGATAGCCAAACCATCTTGGGGTTTTCCTTTGGTAAAAGAAAAGTAGTGTTCTGCTCAGGATAGAATGCTCGGGATAGAATCTCAAATGCTCCAGAGTAATCTAGCCACTTCACCCTTTTGTCATCATCATTTTCCAGGAAGTAGCTGAAAGAAGACTATTTCTGTGATGGCTACATCCAGTAACAAAACTACATTTTCAAGGGACATTGAGTGTTAGGAGGTGAGGAAGCTATAGACAGTAAATGTTTTGTTAAGTTTTGTGGAGATTATTCCAAAACTAAAGAATATTTAGATGCTTGGGAACAGCGTGAATGGGGGAAAGTCCTTCAGATATTATGATTTTCAACCAATTGTTGAAGGTTTTTGAAATAAAAGGTAGGCACTATCCAACCACAGAGGGTTTGGAAAGAGAGAATTGACCTTTGCCTTTGGTTTCTGAAAAGTGAACTTCAAATCTTTGGTATATCATGCCTAATAAAAGTTGTTTAGCTAAGGGCTTTGAGCCACACTGTGGTTTAGGGTTGGACTTGGGTAATGCAGTATCTGTTGGTCTCCTGAGGGGCTGGAAACCAAGTTTAGCCAGGTGGATAACCAACCACATTTATGCAATCAAGTCCCAAAATGTCTCTGACTCTCAAGATCAGTGATTATCCCCAGCTCACAATATATCATGCATATTATAACATCAATCCTGGGAAAATTATACAGTGTACGAATCTGTGAGGAAAAGATGACTGGAAACTCCATGTCAGGACCTGTGTTGGCCTCTCTGATATGCTTTCTCTCTTGGATGATTTGAATATGTATTCCTTCCCTACAATAAACTGTAACTGTGAGTGTAATAGTTTTTAGTGAAATTTTTAAGGCTTTTTTATGAACCTAAAGTTTGTTGGGGGGATGGCCTAACCTACAGATGGTGGCAGAAATAAGGCCAGGTTGTAGAATATCCCCTCACAGTAAAATGATGTAGTGATATCAAGGGCAGAGGAGGCTAGAATAGCAAGTCTGTAACCAAGAAATGTGGCAGGTATCTCAGAGATGAAGTCTAATGTGGAATGTAGTCAATTTTCAGGAATGGGTGGGGGCAACATCCTGCGCAAGGTGACCCCCTTTAACATAAGACAGCTATATGTTAACCAGTCAGAAATCTGGCAGGTAGTCATGACTTTTTCATGGGAACCAAAAGTTCTTCTTGTGTCAAATCTGTGATGTTGGATGCATATTCATCATGGTGAATGTGCATGGATCCAGGAAGAAATTGTGGAAGTCTTACAGTGCTTCTCAACTGGCAGCATGATTCCAGTCAGTCATGGCAGCAAAGGGATCTTTATCATGGGACTCTGTTCAAGTGACCCAAGTAGTTTGTTAAGTACCTGCTGTTTGTTTCCCTAGTTTGTAGTCCTAAAGAGGGATATCTTTAACACGTGGTCTGTAGTATTCCAAATAGGCCACAGGCAACAATAGAGTCAGTAGAAACAGAAATAAATACTAAGGTTATCAAGGGATGTATTGGCCAGAGCTCTGACAGTGGTCTTGAGTTCTGCTCAGTGAGCAGAGTAACCATATCCATTTTTGATTCTGTATAGGTGGAAGAGGTTGAGTAGCTTCAGCAACCCTGTTAATATGATGGATTCCACGTAGCTGAATCAGATCCATTAGGGAGTCAGGATCTTCTGTGAATAGAGGGCATACGAAATTAGTGGCTTTGCTATAGGACATGGAGTGAGGAATAAATTTTTCATAGTAGGAATATTGCTGCTTTTTATGTAAAGTTGAGCTATCACTGGAACTAAACCTTTTCCCCTCCCTCCTTTCCCTTCCTTTCTTCCCAGTACCTTGTGTATGTAAGACAAGCTTGTTGGGGTGAACTATATCTTCAGCCCTTCTCATTGTTTCCTAAATTTTAAGGCATTTCTCACTAACTTGTCCAGGCTTGGTTTTAACTTGCTATTCTCCTGCCTCTGCATGCTGAGAAGGTGGTATTAACAGGCACGTGCCACCACACTTTCTATTAAGCCTATTTCTTTCTTGAATATGCCATTTTCATTTGACAGGTGAGGCTTGTTGTCCCATCTGATCTTCCTAATTATTGAGTTGACCTGCTTTACAGTGTGAATCTTGGTCCAGAGGATCATAAATCTTCCCTGGATCAGGAATTCATTTTTCTTGTTTAGGTGTTAATGTTTTGCAATAGCTCATTAGAAGGGAAAGTGTTTAGTAGCTGCATCAAGGAGATAACAGGTCCAGAGTCATAAGGTGCTTCTCTGGGTGGAGGCTACTGTCCTTTGTCATGTTGTCTAATACACAAAATAATCAGTCAAAGAAGCCATTAGCATTATGGTTGTAATAGTAAAAAAGTGTTCTACAGCTGGCTTCACATGTTCCAATACAGTCTGTCAGTCTGAGCCTCACTGAAAGAATGTTGTCTTGTGGATCAACAATAAATAAAATGTCCAAATAAAATAATTTGTCTCCAGTATCTAAAGTATCAACAGTGTGCTGTTTTTTTTAAAATCATGGGTTAATCCAAAGAGGCAACAGTTTTTTTCTTTGCTTTCTGGAGGCATTGAGGATTGTGCATCCAATTAAATAAGTAGTTTCAAGAAAACACTTGAGTAGGCCTCTGCATACATTTGTCACGATTTATCAGCCCCTGATGTTGAAGAGGTGAAGTAATACTACCATAAGGGTCACTGAGACTGAGGTTTCTGATTTGCCAACCAATAAAACATCATCTATACAGTGAAAATGGTGAACCTCAGAGGATATAGGTGCACTCATTAACTCCTGAGCCACCCACTGATAGAAATCTGCAGGGGAGTTTGTCTTACTGTCATTTCTCTCCTTGTGATTCTTTCTTGCTCAGGAGAAGCACCTGTGGATCTTATGTGATGGGGAACTACAACGGCAGAACACATTAATCTTACTATACATCCTGATATAGAAATCAACAATAGTTGCTAGAGTTGTCCCAAAGGGCTCCACTTACAAAGTTACGTTAGTTTTCTTTCTTTTATGGAAAAACTATTCAAATAGCAGCAGTAAAATTTGGCTCTTTTCTTTGCTGATAAGACTTTGATGATAAGTTGGTAGTCTAAATGAAACATAGACACAAAAATTTGAGCTTCTCCTTTCCTTGAAATTTTCCAATTTATTAAGACAGATACGAATAGTTTGGATTTGTCTTGAAGATGGGAAAACTTTATCATCTCTCTAATTATTTTTCTCCGTAAAACCACCAAAGTCAGGGTAAAAGAGTGGGTTTGTGCCATATACTGTTAGGCACAGTCCATTTGGTTTGGTTCAAGTGATATAGAAAGTGATTTTAGTTGACCATGTGGTTTACCTGAAAAAAAAAGTTAATGTTTTGACTTATCTGATACCTGTGTCGGGTGGTAAATTCATCATGAGTGACACTGTATGCTTCACCTCTAGGGATTCTTTGACTCAGTTACAACTACACCATGTTTCCACTAGGGCTGTGATGCCTGCCACAGCAATGTCATGAAAACATTCTCACCTCCTTCCACGTAGAGGAGCATGACCAACAACAACCTCACATTAGGGCAATTTGATGCAGTCCTATTTCTTAACCAACTGTTTCTCAGCCTCTAAATATGTATTAATAAGTTAGCTAGAAGGGGACACTGAGCAGGAAATAGAAGCCTCATCTTTGTGCAGTGTGCCTTCCTCCCTCCTCCCCAAAGTCCCATGGAAAGTTGTTTATTTATTTACACATGATTTTATTACATAGTGTTTACATTCCTTGTGTGAAGGTTGTTCATGTAGACATCTTAATTCTTTTTTTATCCCTCTTCTCTCTCTTCCCCACCATCTGCCTCCATCTCATGATCCCTTCACATCTGAGAAAGATCTACCTCCCTACCTTCTATTGTCTTTTATTTTGCTTTGTTTTCATAATTCGAATTTCTCATATAAGAGATACCATGCAATATTTAAGCTTGTGTGGTTTGATTTATTTCACGTAACATTTTGGTCTCAAGGTGCATCCATTTTCCTACAAATGACTCAAGTTTATCTTTCTTTATGGCAGAGTAGTACTCCATTGTGTGTAAATGCTGCACCTTAAAACCACTGAGCTTAAGAAATCTGAATCTATAATGGGCTACAAATAAATATGGCTGATTATGCTTTGGAGGGAGACATCTTTTATATACTGAAGAGAAGTAATCTGCTTTCTCCGTGACAAGAGTATCTTCTGGGCTGGGGGTATAGCTCAGGAGTAGAGCACTTGCTTAGCACATGTGGGACAGTGGGTTCAATTCACGATGCTGGAAAGTGTGCGGAGTGAGTGAAAGGGGGAGAAGTGTAGAGGGAAGGGGAGGGGACAGGAGGGATGAGGAGAGGAGAGAGTGAGAGAGAGAAAGAAAGAGAGTAAGGTAGAAAGAGAGAGAGAGAGAGAGAATGAACTATCTCCCAGGGCTATTACTTAGGCAACCTATGAAAAATTTGGTTGGAACCACAGTTCAGCAAGTGATTTGTAAAATGTGCATAAACACTAAGGACTCATAGAGGATTATCTTTTAACAATCACTTAAATTAATGACAATTCTTTTTCTGTTCTTACCATGATAATACTCCATTTACTTTTGTTCAGTAAAACTGTGACTTCCACAGAGTTATCATGGGAGACCAATGCGAAAGCAGTGAATCTACATGGGGTCATTTGAATATTGCTTGAGTTGATTTTATCATCTTCTACTTTGACATTCCATTTTATGTGTTTGTAAAAATTGTATACAATGTCTGGATTACCCAAAACCAATCTATATCCAGTGTGTTACATCTCTGAGATATTCTACAAAATGAAGTAAATTTTTGGACATTGTTTTCCTTTTCTAAGTATTGTCACTTTAACTTTTTTGTTTGAATTAAATGAAAATAGAAAAAAGTAATTCTCTATAAAGTCTAATATTTTAAAATATAAATACTTGAAGAATTACCAAAACAATTTTTAAAAAGAAAACTGAATTTAACGTCTATTTTACCAAATAATCATAAAAACACAGCTTGAAATAAAAAGTCTTTACGTCTATAGTTAGAGTGTATTGATATTAGTGTTACACTTTTAAAGCATTAGATAACAAGAAAGAATAACTTTATATATAAAGTGATCAGTGACTTTATGTAGTCATTAAGATACAAAGAATCCTTGCAAATAATTAAACATCCTAATTCTGGAGAGTCTTTGATTAATACACTGAAACGCAAAGTACCTTCAGAGTCTTGGAATGTGGCATTGTGATAATAGCACAGCTGATCTTTCATTGTTCTAGCTGAAGATTAATTATCTCCCTTCCTCCTATAATATCCGTTTAGTGCCTTATAAATTGGATCCAGCTATTAGCACTATTCATTTATTTCCTGTGAAGATGGTCTAAGCCTTATCTACTTGCGTGTCAGATTTAGTATTGCTTTTTATTTCTTTCTTAGCTAAACACAATTTCTTCTAAATAGCTGTATTCAAATGTCTTTCCCTTAAGGCCCCATCCTTTACCACAAAGAGATGCAAACATAATACGCACATTTGCACATTAATACAAAAGTATTTTTCTCCCTTTATACTTTGCTTTGTAATATATTTATTGTATTTGTCAAAGTTACAAAAAGGTCTCACAAAGTGGGAGAAAGATTTATCAAAACTTTTATAATTTATGTAAACCCTGTGATTTCTCAGTAATACGTGTTTGGGGATGAGAAACAAGCTGAACTTTAGTATTCATTTGTCTTTTAAGTGTAGGCATGTGTGCATACTCAATAAGACAGATACAGTGTTTTATAAGGCAAAATTTTCTTGTTCTACCTTAACATTAAGAAGTTACGGAATCAGGCTCCTATGGGGGCCATGCGCAATCTAGTCATCCAAGTACCTCTTATATTTCTAAGAGGTTTACACCTACAAAAAGAAAAGGATATGGCAGTGGGAGCAGATCTCAACTTGGCAAGGATAAATCAGTGTACCAGAATTATGCCCAAATAATTTCAACTATCTTCAGGGTAGATGGACTACCCGAGATTTAGGGAAGAAAGTGATCAGAACAAAGATGTTGCATTTCTGGTATGTCATTTATGCCCTCAATTAAGTTGAATAGTTATCCAATCTTTGCAGAGTGGAGCTGTTTTCTGAGTTTAAAACACAACAGAAGGAAAATAAAGAGATCATAAAAGAAAAGAAATAAGGGGAATGGACTATAGAAAGTAAAAATTTGTTTAAGCTTCTGTTGTTATCTAATCTCCTCTGACTTCAAACTTCCCATGACATTATTTGGTGGTGTAAACAAAACTGGGAGGTGGATTTGGTAGGCTTAAATATATTGGCTCTAATATATCAGTTGTGCAATTTCAGTAAGTGACTTAAGTTTTCTGCATCTTTATTATTTCATCTATGAAATGGGTAATTATAATAACTTATTTTATGAGGATATACCAGAGCTAAAAACATTAATGTATTTAGAGTAGCATGCTCTCAACTCATGGTATACTTTCCATAAGTGTCATTGTTATTATTTAGTCTACCGCACCTCCATAAAGATGATCTTTTATAATCATTGATTCTTCATCTACAGCCTAAGGAAGACCAATGAAAAAAAAAGTACTTTATAACTTTATGATTGTTACAGTGTTATGAGTTAAGCATTTTAAAAGTTTAAAATATTTCTAAAAAGTGTTGAAGACACAGGTGTGGTGGCACATGCCTGTAATCCCAGCACTCAGAAGACTGAGGCAGAAGGATTGTTCCAACTTCGAGACCAGCCTGGGCTACAAAGTGAGCTCAAGGGTAGCCTGAATTGCACAGTGAGACCCTGTCTCGAAAGAACCAAAATAAAATAACAAAAAACAAAAAACAAACAAACAAAAAAAACCTGTGGAAGTCCTCATGTATTTCTTTATATCCATATTGTCTTAAAGATTCTGAGTGCCAAGTCCTCTTCCTTATGAAGTCAGTAGTTTCATTTTCCTAAAGATTTTATTGCTGCTCATAGTTTGCGTGTTCCTTATGGAAAGAGTTTGCTGAGTTGGTTTTGTTCCTCCTATTTGTTTGCCATTCATTTGTACAGAAATACATACTTTAAAAACTATTTCCTGCTCTAGCTTGGAGGTCTTGTTCCCTTTGATTACTCTCCCTTATTTGGCAGCAAAAAATATTGAAGTCTTATAGGGCAGGGGTATTGTCTATTTTTATAGAGTTATTCCCCCTAGAGGCTGTTTTTTAATTTAAAAAAATAAATTGCATTCTGTGTGAAGT
>RJWT010044157.1:0-11846 GCA_004365215.1 Cuniculus paca
AGCTATGGGATGTGGACTGCCAATGTTGGGTCTTGTTACAGATACCTACTAGCCCTAATATTCAAGATTCAGTTCTTTAGGTTAAATATATTCAGCACATATTTATTGAGTAATATAAGAGGACAAAAATGCCTACAAATTCTGGCTATCTCTGTAGCCATGCCTCTTTTCAATGACTTTGATGTCCTTCCAAACAAAATGATAGGTCAATATCCTTCATGAACATGTATGCAAAAATTCTGAACAAAATACTGACAGACAGACAATAGCTCATTAAAAATATCTTTCACTACAAATAAGAAAGATTCATCCCTGGAATGCAAGGATGATTCAACATATGTGAATCAATAAATGTGATACATTGGATTAATGGAAAAAGGCTCAAAACCTAATATGATGCATTTGAAAGATGGAGAAAAAGAACTTAACAAAATTCGACATCTTTTCATAATGACTTTTAAGACTTTAGCTATACAGGGAATAATATCATGTATCATAAATATAATAGCTATATAACATGTAGATAATAATATAATGTAACAGATAAAGGCCATATATAATGAATCAACAGCTACATTCATATTCAATTGTTAAAAGTTAAAAGCTTCTCCTTTAATAAGCAAATCAATTTTTTTCAGTACTTCAGGTGCTCTAGTCAATACTTGAAGTCCTGGATATAGCTATGATACATAGATGTTTAGCTGGTTGGATGGGTGGATGGAAAGACAGAAGAATACAAAGAAAGATAGATTAAAAAATAAGTATTCTTCTTTCAGGAAAATTCCAACTGATAAATGTGATGGGAGTAGTAGTGCTGGAAAATCACTATTTGAAATAATATTTATATTTTTTATAATAATATCTATATTTAAATATATTATATTTAAAGACTTGTTTTGGCAATACTTGTGAATGGAGACTCTACTAAGAGATGAAAATGTGATGAGAACAAGATATTTACATGACCTTAAAGTGTCTGCCTTTAGAAGATAATTTATTAGTTACAAGGGGATAATAGTAATTATTTTGATAAATTAGGCAACTTTATCATATGAACAAAGTTAAAATCATAAATGAAGGGTTAGGTGGGCATCATGCGAATTCATCTATAATTTTCTGAAAAGACTACAACATCACTTTTCCAGTACTTCCACCAAAAATCTAATCATGAGGGAATACTAGATCACCCAAATTGAGGGCTGATTTATGCATGCCATATTACAAAAATGTCTAGCATGTAAAGAAAACAAACAAACAAACAAGCAACAATAACTAAGGACTGTTGCCATATTTCAGAAGAGAAAGTTCTCTTTGTCCTTTTCCTGCTCTTACTGCACCCCCCCTTCACTCTTGCCCTGAAGCATAGGCAAAGCCTTTCTCTGAATTTCCCTTACCAGAGTAGGGAAGTTCTTCAGAAGAAATTTTCCCTGTAATACCTTCCCTATAATCTCATCAAACATGAAGATTAACTCATAGAAAGAAGATGTAGGGTCTACACCTTCTATTTTTCTGAGGTTGGCTAACCTAGGGACTTTATCTCATAATAAGACAACTTTGACTTACATTTCCCCTTCTCTCCCCCCTATAACCTATTATTGCTTCTTCCCAGAAACCCCAACCCCTCATTTTTTCATTATTTAAGACTTGTAAACTCCAGCCACCAGGCCCTTCTTTGAGTCTCATGTTTTGTGTAACTCCTGTGTAAAACACATAGTTTATTTTGCACCTGTCATACACTGCATATCTTTTCTGTTAATCTATCTGCTGTCCATTTATTCCACAGACTCAAATTAGCAATCCTTCAGAAAGAAGACAGACAAGTCCATTTCTTCTCCACAGTGTACTGATGTTGTGGAAATCTGATATCAAACTAAATGGAAGGCCCTTTGTACCAAGGAGTTTGAAAACAACTGTTTATTACACTAGCAGGCTGGTGGAACCAAGTCCAAATCACCAGCCATGACTCGGTTTAGAGTTCAGTTTAAGTATAGTTTGCAAGCAGGAAACAAGGCTGATGCTAGGCTATCACATGACTGGTTACATGAATCAAGTTGTGTGTTTCCAGGCAGGTTTGTTCTGGGCAGATTAGTCAGAGGAAGCTGGTGCTGAGGGAGAGGTTGAAACTAAGAATGTCCTTGATTACTTTATCTTAGTTGGACAGTCCTTAAAAATAGAATATGTTTATATGTCAGACAGTACAAGCAGTCCAGATGGATGTGGTCAGGCTGAGTCAGGTCAGACTATCTCTAAGTTGCAGCTGACATGGTCAGTTAAAGCTAAGTGACTCTAATGGTCTAATTATGTGGTGGGCTGGATAAGCACATGTAGTCTTAACAGAGCATCAGACTGTTGGTTTTTAACTTCTGTCACACTGATAGGAAATATCCTAAATCTTTGTGAAAAAAATATATTTGGTAACTATTATGTTTATAGCTAAATGTACCCACAAAGCCTCATACACTCCTAGGTAGGATTTTTAGCAGGTGACTGGGTCATGGGTGTGATACTGGTTTAGTCTACTGATGTGTTTTTAGCTGAGTGTGATGTTGAGATGGGAAGCATGGTAGGAGGAGGTAGATAATTGTAGACATGGGTTCCTGCATTGAATGCTTGTTACTTCCTTCCTGCCCTGACATGGACTGTTTCCCCTCTACGATGCCCCTTTGCTGTGTTGTGCTGCCTTGGAGTCACTGACTACGCACTGAAAGCTCTTCAAACTGAAATCTGAAAAAAAAAAAAACTTTTCCCCTTTTAATGTGTGGGTGTCAGGTATTTTGTCCCTGCAATGAGAAAGTAACTAAGACAGTAACTAATATTATCTAACGCAATTTTATTTAAAATAGGAAAAAAAATCCAATTCCTATCAAACAATGGTTACTTAGGACAAGTCTATACTTTGGGACAGGTTAGGTTCTGAAAGTATAGTTGTAAACCCTTATTTTTTTTGGCCCAAGATTCCTGACAGAGATTTAAACTTGTGCCTGTTGCAGTTCCATCTAACAGTAAAATGAATAAATTTTTGGACCTCAAAAAGCAGGCATATTCTTGTCCTTTTTACACATATATTTTTTAGAGGATTTATTTTCTCCAAATAGAAAAATTTGGTCTTCCATGGAAATCTGTTAAGGGAAGCATTTGTCTCTTCCTGTGTAATCTCTACCATGTGTGATTCTGTAGCATTTTGAAGTCAACCTGTGCTCCTCATCCATCCTTATTGATGGGGTGCTGATTCAGATGTGCCTTAAACCATGGTGGGAATAATTTGGGAGACAGCAGTCGCTTTACGACCTAATTACTCCTTAAGTTCTCTCTATCAATTAGCACTAGGCATATGGGCATCTGACTTTGATATTGCTTCTATTACCACAGACTCTAAGTTTTTTTTTCATCCCCTCGCTTAGTCAAATACTTTTTCTCATTTTTTGATGAATATGGTTAATGTTATAGGTAAGATTCCTTTTTGACCTCACAATTCATCTCCACTAATTTATGTGGCATTCATGCGTTATGTCTTTTGTTTCACTTTTTATTTCTGTAAATCTCTCCTTTGTTTCCTTTTAACTCATGTGCCCTGTCATAGTAAGTTTTTCAATGTCTTAGCTGCTTTTTAAATTAACTCAGGTATGATGGTGTCAATAGTAGTTGTGGAATATCTCCCGGCAAAGCACAGGCATGTCAACGCAGGGCAGACTGAGCAGCAGTAAGATGTCACCACATCGTCTGCCTGTCAGAGGCAGCTTGACGCACTCTTGCTTTGAAAAGTAGCTTTCATTATGTCTATGAAAATTTATAAATTCAATATTTGTTCATAGAGGAGCTTCCAATTATATCTGTATTTGTAGATTTATTTTTGTGTAACTTATGAGTATGTATTCATATTTTATTTTGTAATTACAAAATCAGAAAATAATAAAAAAGAAGATATCTTATAATTGTGATATTTCCTGGCAGACAAAATTGCATTTCTGCAAATGTTTATTTCTTTATGAGAAATTTTTTTGGTTTATTTGTTTGCTTATTTTGATCTAATCATGGTTTGAGAGTTCTTTGTGCCTAGAAAAGCAATAGATCCTTGTCTTTCATATAAGAGCATACCGCTTAACTGGGGGACTTGCAAAACTTTGGTTCTAGTTAGAACACCTAATTCTGTGGAAAACATATATTCCAGAAGACGCCTCAACTCAAAATGCTTTAAATATGGGGATAATAAATGAAGATGAAATGAACAACTGGAGGAGTTTAGCCGAGTAATAAACTAAGAATAAGACTGTGTAAATTTAGACTGAGAACACATGTAAATATAAAGGAAGATATCACAGATAAAGAAAATACTATGGAAATATTGATAAAATATTGATTCAGCAACAATAAATCTACAATTTCAAAGTATATGCCAAAGACAGAGGAAAAGGCTGAGGGGAACTAAGTAGTAAAGCTCTATAATTTATTTCAAATGCATACTTTGATGTGTCAACTTGACTCAGCTATGGGGTGCCCAGATATTTGGTCAAAACTTATTCTGGAAAGTCTATGGTAGGAGAGAGTGTTTGTGGATGGGTTTAACATTTGAATTGGTAGAATGAGTAAAACAGGTTGTCCTCCCTAACATGAAGGGGTCTCTTCCAAACTGTAGGGGCCTGAATAGAGCAAAACTGGTAGCTCTTCCTCCTGGAAGGAAGACTTTTCCTGTTTTCAGACTAAAATGGAAATATTGGATCTCTTGGTTCTTGGCCTTTTGATTTGGACTAGAACTGTATCCTCTGTTCTCTTGGATCTCTTGCTTGCTCATTGTGAATCTTGGGACTTGTGAGCCTCCTCCATAGTTACATGAGCCACTTCTTTAGAAGTTTCTTTATATCTATTAAATCCTGTTGGTTCTCTTTTTCTGGAAAACCTTGACTAATACAGGATGAGTTACTATTTTCTTATTTACAGCATCTGCACTATTTGAAAATCTTAGGTACAGTTATGTGTGGTGGTACATGTCTGGAATTTCAGCAGCTGGGAGGTTGAAGGATGAGAATTGCCAGCTTACCCAGCCTGGGCACTTAGTGACTTAAAGGCTGTATCCAAAAATTGAAAAAAAGTAGGAAAGGAAGGAAGAGGGGAGGAAGGAAGGAAGGAAGGAAGGAAGGAAGGAAGGAAGGAAGGAAAGAAAGAAAGAAAGAAAGAAAGAAAGAAAGAAAGAAAGAAAGAAAAAGAAAGAAAGAAAGAAAGAAAGAAAGAAAGAAAGAAAGAAAGAAAGAAAGAAAGAAAGAAAGAAAAAGAAAGGCTGTAGATGTAGCTTGTAGCAAAGGCCCTGGCTACTACAAAAAAAAAAAACCTTAGTTGTGATACTATAGGTGAGACTACAAGCTGTCATCCAGAGCCATGTGTTTCTCTTGGTCTCGTGTGCTTAGCTAGGCTGGGCTTCCCAGACACCGGCTCTCAGGTGTGACTTTGAACAGTGCTTCAGTCAGTGAAAGAGGAGTGGAAATGATACGTACTATTTTCAGCCTGTAACCTTTGAAAACCAGATGTGTCTCCATGTGCACCCTCTTTCTCCTTGTGGAGGCTGGGTATGCATAATGAGAAAGCTCTCAGGGGTGCTGGAGCCAAGAGGTAGGGAGTTGATAATGGGTAATGCAATCTTGGGAGAACAAATTTTGAGAAGACATAATTTAACACACATTAGGTGTCTTTTGTTTTCAAGCAGTAAAATGTTGCTGTTACACTTAAAACTCACCTTTCCATATCATTTTTCCTCATGGTATATATCAATGCCCTAAATTAGCATGAGCCATTCCAAGAATAACTATTAAAATATTACATTATTATGCATCTTAAAAATTTGCACATGTGACATTATATTGCATATCTCTTATTCGATTGACTCTTACTCATCCACAATATCTTCCTGGGCTCATCCCTGCCAATATACCATGCTTTTTAACTGCAGTATGGTATTCCAGTGTACAAATAAATCTAGGGAAGTTCACTTGCTTCCTGATGGAATGACTAGTTTGTTTCCCCCTTTATACCATCACAAAAATATTCTGTGTATCTTTTGGGTTTATAAGTGAACAGCTTTTAGTGCTAACTACAAGAAATGGCATTCAGTCAGATTGTGACACATTTTTTACTCTTACTTGCTGTTGTCTACTTTCTTTAGTGTAGTTGTACCCATTTACATTTCTATTACCAACATGCAATAGCTCTTCTGCTTACATTGTTGCTAAATTTTGAAGCTCCAGATTTGAGTATTCCACATTTGAAAGTCCAAAATCTGAAATGTGGCAAAACATGGGAGCATTATGAATTTCAGACTTTTGGATTAGAGATATTCTATTGGTAAAGTTTATGCAACTATTCCAAAATCTGCAAAACTCTGGAATCTGAAACACTTGTTGTCCCAAGCATTTTGTGTAAGAGATACTGATACTCAAACTGTCTAAGACATTTTTGCTAATCTAATAGGCAACACATGAAATATTACTTGATACCTACTTTCTCTCTTCTGATCAATAGTGAGATTGAATATAATCTCTCATGACTATTTTCCATACGTATTTTTTTGTTTGTGAATTACCTCTTAAATCATTTCAATTTTTTAACTAGTGATTTTTCAAGTTATTGGTTGGAATTTCATATACACACTTTGAATATTAAAGCATTGTCCCAGGCTGCTTTGTCTTTTCATTCTCTTAATTATATCTTTTGAATAAAAGAAACTTAAATGTGAGTACATTTGTCAATCTTTTCCTGCATAGTATGTGCTTTTAAATTTTGCTTATGACATTCTTTTCTGTGTGAATATCGTAGAGATTATATCTTAAATTTTCTTATAAAACATAAAAGTTTTTCTTTTCATACTTAGGCCTTTTGTCTGTCTAGATTTATTTTGTGTGTAGTCAGGAATGAGCTAGTTTTCTCTTTTTGCCAATAGCGAGCCAATGATTTATTAAAGATCCTATTCTTATCATTTAAGATGGAGATTAAAGTATATAGTTACATTTATTCCTACTTGGAACTTTCCAATTTGGGAGCTTCATCTTAGTTTAATATCAGCAAACCTCACCTCCTTGATTACTTCAGGAGGTTGTAAATTTCAGTCTTCTTTATCAGAATATGAATTTAAATCACAGCACTTGAATACATAAGGTACCTTTTTGGCTAAGAAATTCACTTCAGTGTTTTCCTTTCCATTCTTAAAAAGGAGACTCAGTTTTCTGATTACAACTTTTCTTTTTCCCAAGGAGAGATTAGTAGCACTTTTCTTCTATACTTCCTTTGTAATTTAGAATCAATTTATAAAATTATGTACAATTTATAATCTTTAGGGACATTGGTTGCAATTAGTTGGAATTCAATGATTAAAGGTGAGAATTTTATTTTTATAACACTGAATCTTTCACAACTATAAAAACACAAACATGAAGGGTTTATTTATTGATATATGTTACATGTATTAGGGGTTGAATTATTTTGTTTTCTCAGAAGACATATGGAAGTCCTATTTCCAGTACTTGTGAATGGGATCTCATTTAGAAATAATCTTTGCAGATATAATCAAGGTTGGATGAGGTCATTATCTGATATTACTGATGTCCTTAGAAGCAAGCAAAGCCACATGAAAACAGAAACAGAGGAGAAATACCATGTGATGACACAGGAAGATATTGGGGTGATGCTGATACCAGCCAAGGAACACTAGATTTTGATGACTGACACCAGAAACTAGGAAGATGCAAGGAAGGATTTTTCTTCCAGAGGCTTGGAAGGAGAATGGTCCAGTTTATACCTTGATTTCAGATTTCTGGCCTCCAAAACTGGGAGAGAATACATTTCTGTTGTTTTAGACAGTTTGTAGTACTTTGTTTTGGTGGCCCTTGGAATCAAACACAATGCCCTTTAAATGTCACACAGTTTTTTCTATAAAACATTCATATGCCTTTTATTAGGTTTATTTCAATAAACTTGTTGGAATTTATTGCAGTTTTAAATGTAATCTTCTTTTAAAATTATCTGTTTTTGTTCTGATTGTGTGAGGTGTGATCAAAAACTACAATGAATTAAAAAAATTAAAAAAATTAATACAGCAAGAAATTCAAAATGTTTATGGCAATTTCTGTCAAGTGAAAACATTACAGTGTGTCCACATTCAGTTATTTACCAGATCTGGTACCATACAACTTCTGACTCTTCCCCAAAGTAAAAATGACTGTGAAAGGTAAACTTTTTGAATTGATTCAGGATATCAGGGCAGCCATGACAATGCAACTAGACACTCAGGAAAGAAGACTTCCAGAATGTCTTTCAAAAGTACCAAGAATAACCGGAGAAGTGTGTTGGATGCAAAGGAGTGTATTCTGGGGGTGGGGACTAATGGCAATGTCTCTTTCACTGTAATAAATTTTTAAAAATTTAAACATTCAACAAAAGCTTTGATCACACCTCGTATGTAGAGACATTATTACTCTTTGTAATGTGAATTGTTTTATAATTCTTATTTAAAAATTTTTATTAGTATATATCTGTGATGCATAATAAATACATTCACTGTGGTGAATTTGTAAATGTATATGTAACATCTTGATCTTTTTACTTCCCTAGTGTGAATTTTGTTCAGCAACCTTGTCAAATTTTTTGTTGGTACATTCATAGATTGTCTTTTGTCAACAAAGGTGCAGATTGAAAATAATAATAATAATAATATTTTTGTTCTTTCCCAACTTATGTCTTTTTTTCTTATCTTATTGCTTTAGCTGAGGATGATAGTATAAGACTGAGTACAAACTGTGATCGAAAGTAGCTTTGCATTTCTTCTGTGTTTAAAGGATCCCATTTTGAGTTTTGGTGATGTTTTCTATAATGCTGGCTATGCATTTTTGGAGAATACTTTTTCTCTTCAGAAAGTTATTTTCAATTTAGGTTGCTTAGTGTATTTATAACAAGTGAAATAAGTGAGAGGTTGCACCTATTAAAAATAATATTGCTTTATCTGGTTTAGTACAATCTTCCTATATGAGGAATTCAATGTCCCTTTCTCTGTGGAGGCTTTTCTTATGCTTGCAGATTAGTTTTGGTGTGCCAATGAGCTTCCATTACATTCTGCATTTTCTCCTGTTTAGTACTTTCCTCACTTTACGAAACTTGCTTAATGGTTTAATTATTTCTGCCATCTCATGAAATAAGAAGGATTTTTCTTGTCTGCCTCATTAATTTTATCCTCTAAGTTTCATTTAGGGCCCTCTCTACACTAGGTTAAAAATGATAGTTGAAAGAATGGATAAATAAATGAATGAAACAAGAAGGGAGTAAGAAATTTAACAAAATTGAACAAAAAATTAGATGTTAGAACAGTAATCCACTAATCCAGGTTTGTTCAGGGTTGCTGTCAACACAATGACTGAAGTCCAATAAATACAGATGATTCAGCAAGGTGTGGTTTTGCACATCTATAATCCAGCATTCTGGGAGGTTGAGGATTGAAAGTTCAAGCCTAGTCTGGGCAATTTCACCACTGAGCAGGACCCTGTCTCATAATATAAAATAAAAAAGGCCTGGGAATGTAGTTACATGTGAAGCACTCACTGAGTTCATTTTCCAGTATCAAAAGCAAATAAGATTTGATTGGAAGAATGCTTTATATATTTCATGTTGAGGAAATCCTACATTATAGGTTTACTATATAACATTGTGATCTCAAGCCACTGGGAAGTAATTAGTGTTATGAAAACAAAGAAAAAAGTTGATTTTTCATGTCAAACTATGTACCAAAATGAATTTAAATGGTTTAAACACTTCTATGTAGAAAAATATACCAAAAACATACTAGAAGAAAATAGAGGTGAATGGACATACTTGGGGGTATTCCCTTTTCCATGCAAGGTAAAATTCATAAAAGACATAATTGAGAAATTAGTACATAATAATGAAAAAATATATGATTAAAAACATTAAGAATGATTACTGGGGCCAGGGATATAGTTCAGCAGAACAGCATCTGCCTGGCAAGCATGAGGCCATGAGTTTCATTCCCAGTACAAAAAAAAATTCCTAGAAAAGTAACTTGGTAACTTAACTGGAAGATATGAGAAAGACAAGAGAGAACAGAAATCAAATATTAATATCCCTAGTAAATGAAGCTTTATGAATCAGTAAAAAAATGGCATCAAAGGAATAGAAAACTTATGCGATAAAAATAAACATGCAAATCATGAATGTCAAATATCTTTTTCATGGGTTTGGGCTCCATAAAAAAATATAATAGACAGAGAGGCTTAAACAATAGAAGTTTATTTTCTCACAGTTCTGGAGACTATAAAGAAGCCTGAGATCAGGGTGCCTTCTTGCTGTGTCTTTATGTGAAGAGAAAAGGAGGGGTTGGGGGGACAGGAAATGATCCTCTTTATTTAAGGCTACATCCCTGTCAGAGTATGTATGTATGACAAAATAGTCCCAGCAGGCCCTTCCTTTACTTTTCTACTGTAAATTTGTACTTTAGCATAACATTACCTGACTGTGCATCTCAGTACCTTTCCCTGAAGGATACAGGAAAGAATCTATGTGTTTACCTGCTTGGTATGATGAGCAGCAAGGTGTGTGCATGCATGCAAAAGTGGCAAAATTGAATTTTCCCCCACCTTAAGCTTCATGTAACTGTGTTTTGCCCATGCTTACTCAAGCATCATAGAGATTGCATTACACCCACAGTACTCCAGGATTTGCAAACACAGGCAATGCAGATCTCCTTAATTCAGATGACAAAGAAAACAACAATGTGAGTACATATTTGACTAGTCAAAATGTTGCAAAATAGCCATGAAACCAGCCATGAAACCTCTAACAGAGGAAGGATCCTCTGTTAGAACGAGCTCTGAAAATATAGTGAGAGTCTTGGTAAGGGTGAAAAGTGTTGGACAGAATGTCAGCACTGCCACTCAATGTTGGAAATTATAACATGAGGTGCTACAAGATGCTGTGGAATACACAAAGGCTGAAATGAAAGTAAAGCATTGTGTATGCACCAGTAGCCATTTTTTAAAAGGTACTTATGATACCTTGCTAGTTGCTCTGAAAGGATTCATAGAGTGACTGTACTTAGCAGAAATTTCTCATAGGGAATGTAGGAATGTAAAAGACTTACTGAAAAGTGATGGGTCAAAATATGATATAAAAATTTATGCTATTTGACACGAAGACTTATTATTCTGTCAATTTAGACATTTATCCTGGAATTCAGTCATTGGGTCCTTATTTGTATAGTAATAAACTAAATGATGTTGTGAGAAGACTTGTTGCTTCCATCTCCCAAACTAATCATAATATGACATTTGACAATTGGTTTACCAGTTTCCAATTAATGTTAATTTGCTAACAAAGCACAAGCTGAGCCACATACAAACCATACACAGGCACAATGCAGAAATTCCAAATGAAATGTTGTAATTTCAAAACAGATAATTGTACTGTACAATCTTTGGATTTCAGAAAGATATAACATTGGCCTCATGCATGGCAAAGAAAAACAAGCTGGTATTGCTAATATCAACATTTCACCATGATGGAAACATTGCTAGGGAAACATTGATGAATGAGGTTTGTAATATCTAAATCTTGGTAACAATCTAAATGACTCTTAACTGGTGAATGGATAAAAAAGATGTGTGTGTGTGTGTGTGTGTGTGTGTGTGTTTTTATAAAACGAAGTACTACTCAGCCTTAAATAAGTATAAATTTGAGACATTTATAGCTAAATGAATAGACCTTATGACTATACTCTTATTTGAAATAAACTGGACAAACATATACATATCTCACTGTCTCTCTGGTGTGAGAAACTTAAAGTGTAAATAAGAAGCAAA
>RJWT010044158.1:0-11843 GCA_004365215.1 Cuniculus paca
TACAAAGAAGAGCATATTAGATATTGATAGTTTAAAACAAACACTGTTGATGTCTACTAGGCTTCAGTGAGAATGTCACAGAATCCAAGGCATACAGTGGGGCTCCTATTATTTGATTACAGTGAATACCTCCTTGGGAACAAATGCTGCTCTAATTTTTGCTTTTGATAAAACCAAAAGTAGATTAAAGTACAGAAAAGATAGGTTGAAGACTACATATAGAAAAGACAAAATATAGAGCAGCATTTTTCTAAATGCAGGCTATGACTCATAAGAGGATCATAAATTCAAATTGCTGAATTGTGACCAGTCCTTGTTAATGAGAACATCTGTCTCATGAAATGTTCAGTTTCAGTGTGTGTATATGTACAAGGTATTTCATAATGTGGTTCATGGCTTTAAAAAAATAATGACCAAGGAATACTCATCCAGATACTTTTGTGTCTTCTGTCTCCAAATCTGTGTCACAGCGTGTACATTAAACAGAATCGCCAGGGATTTAGCTCAGCAGCCTAGGTGCCTTCCTGGCAAGCGCGAGGTTATGAGTTCAATCCCCGGCGCAGCAAAAAAACAAAAACAAAAACAAAAAACAGAATCTAGAAGTCTAAACCAGATCATCAAGACTTTCGAGACGGATAGCATGATTTGTTGTATTTATTAGAATACTGAAAAGGAGCATAAGAAAGATGTACCAAGGATGGCTTTACATCCTTAATTTAATATAATCCTTCTTCTTTCAAAATATATTCTTCCCCTTAAAATTAAAAATTTTATAGCTATTTACAATTAAAATTGCATTTTGAAAAGTTTTGATTTTGTTAAATGTTTAGTTCAAGTTTTGCCAGTATCATAAAAGTGTTAGAGCTAGACAGGATTCACTGGGAATGAGCTTACTAACTCAGATGACGATACACTTCAGTGTGGTTCTTACATAAGCAGCTATGCATCAGAAATCGACTAGTGAAGAATATATGGTATCATCTAAATATGTTGATTTTTGAAGCCAGGTATGGTGGTGATGCCTGCTTGCAATCATACCACTCTGGATGGCTGAAGCAGGAGGGTCACTAGTTTGAGCTCAGACTAGGCAATTTAGCAAAACCCTGAGTCAAAAAGGGCTGGTGGTATAGTTCTGTGTGAAAACCCTGTGTTCAATCGCCCAGTACCACAAAAAAGGGAAAAAATGTTGATTTTCGTGAACATGAAATGTAAAGGTTTCTATGTAAGATCAAGTGAGTTGAACTAATTTAAAGCCATTTCAGAATTGTTTTGCCTGTTTTTAAATGAATAATTATAAAGCTGATAAAATGATGTGGTTTTATATGAAACAATTTTCAAATCAAACAAAAAACAAAAACAAAAACAAAAATTAGATGTGAAATTATGCTTTTGGCAGTTAAGTTCCAGAGTAGCATATATAAACTACATATTAGTTTTTGTTTATTTTTTGGGGGCTTGAATTACTTCATTGAAAATAACAAAAGTTAAAAACAAGAAGGGAACCTTGTATACATTTTATAGCTAGACTATTAAGATAACTGGATTGTTTGCTTAAAGAGTTTATAATGGACCCTTAACAGCATCACCAAACTTTTTATGGGCCAATGGCTCTGGAGTAGGATTAAACTCATACTAAATTTTCACTTTTCATTGAGAGACAATATGAATAATTAAAGCATATTTATGTTTGAGAGTAAATAAGACTTACTCTAAAAGAAATTTCTAGATTTTCTCCTCCCCAAATATCCATTCCAGCATCATATGTTCCAATTTCCTGAAAGTAATCTCTGTCTATTGAAAAAAGGCCTCCTGCCATTGTAGGTGTTCTGAAATACAATAATAATAGAATACCATTAATTTTGATGATTTAAAATTTACAACCCATTTTTGTTTTTAAAAGTACTATAGTTTTATTACCATTTCTACTACAGAACAATGTTTATTCTTATACTCTTCAAAAAACTTTCCAGGGCCCCAGGGGCTTTCTAGGCCAGACTTGACACGCACCCTGGTCATGCTGACTGGTAGATTCACTGTCCCTGCCACAGATTTTGCCAGATCATCTCCTTCTGTCCAAGTTCTAAAGATATTTCTTATCTTTAGCACCTCTCTTAGTCCTCAGTCCTGACTGATCTACCACCTCAAATTCCTTAAATTGAAGCTACTCTTTATAATCTTCTCCATCTGACTGTGTACCCACTCCACAGTTTCCACTAACTACAAAGGTAGTTAACGATATTAAACAACTACTCAGGTTAGTGCTAACATGCCAAGCTCTAAAGGGTGGAAAATACTGCAAAGACGTGAGAGTGAACGGAATGAAAACAATGAAGACCTTTTCTTACACTTAGTTTCTACTTCTTTCAAGGAAAGGAAATGAAGTACAGAATAAAATCAAACATTCCCATAAAGATCACCATCCTGAAAGGAGCCCAATTCATCAAAACATGGCCCAGATATGCAAAGGGGTGAGCTGGGAAAGGGAAAAGGTGGGATTAGGCAGATAAATTATAATAAAGGAAATTTATTTATTTATTTATTTGAGAGTCTTGCTATATACTTCAGCTTGGCTTTGAGCTCACTATGTAGCCCAGGCTGGCCTCCAACTCACAATGATCCTATTTGCCTCTCAGACTGCTGGGATTACACGTGTGTGGCACCCTGACTGGCATAAAGGAGGATTTAAATAAATGACTATAAGTTAATCATTTGAGTTCTATGAAAGATGAGTATGCAAACAAACAAACAAACACTTTAGGTAGGAAAAACTAAGTTCTAGTTTAAACTTTAAAGCCAGGCATGGTGGTTATGTTTCTTGAGTTGGAGGAGACTATAAAGACTGTTATTTTAAAAGGAACTGGCCAGGTGTGGTAGTGCATGCCTGTAACCCCAGCACTGGGAAAGCTGAGGCAGAAGGACTGCTGTGGGTTTGAGGCTACCCTGGGCTACATAAGTGAGTTCAAGACTAGCCTGCACTACATAGTGAGATCCTGCCTAAAAAACAAAAAACAAAAAACAAAAAACTGGTCTCTTCTGTAATGCTAGAATGTCCATGTCCTGCTTACAATAGCAGTACTGACCTTTCTATTGTAAATAGTTTCCCAAAAAAATGTTTGGACTTATTTTGATTTTAGAAGAGAAAAAGAATGAGAAAGGGTTAATATTGTAGGAGGTCAAAGGAAGCTGGCTAACATCCAGAATTATTGTTTAGTACAAGGCATTCTTGACGCTCTAAATCTTTCTATAAGAAGATGTATATTTTACCCCATTAGAGAAGACCCATAGCTTTTATCAGAGTTTCAGAGAAGTCTATCATCTTCAAAATATTCAAGAACCCTTGATTTAGACTGAATGGCTACAAAGAGGGAAAGTCCACTCACTCTTAAGCACTCAAGCTGGCTTGAGTAAATAACACAGTGAAAAATCTTTGCAACTTTGCCAGAAGTAGGCTTGGGTTTACTGAAAAACAGACCTGAGCAGCTCAGAAAAGGAGAATGAGACAGCCTGGTTCTGAAGGAACTGGAAGAACTAAGTACTATAGAAGAAGCAAGCAGGTGAATGCAATTGGGATAAAAATCCTAGGATGGCATAGAAGACTTGAAGATTTCCATTTCATGTCCTGACAGCATGAAAACCGTTATCTCCTTATTATATATCATCTCCCTGTTACATGATGAAGTGTGGAACAACAACAACAAAAATCAGAAAATTCATTAATAAAATTCTTTTTGTATTTTATGCTATTTCTAGTTATTTATACGTTTGAAAAAAGTTTTTCTAACCATACCAGTCTGAAAAGAAATCTTACATTTTAGCTCAGAGACCCAGTTTTCAGTAATATTTTCACATACTGACACAACACTTTTATGCCTACTGTTCCATTTTTGGAATGCACATAACAATGAAGCATAATGAAAATTTTCCTCTTCAAATTCTTGTTCCTTGAACTTTTCTAGGTAATAATATATATGAATTTCATGCAAAAATTCAAAAAATTGCAACCTTTGGCATAAATGGGTTAAGCAGCAGTTTGCTTGATTTAAGCTACATATTATCTTTACTGAATTAAAACACAGATTGAACTTACACATCAGAAAAATGTATAGTGATGGCAGAAAGTATGTGTGCTGTCATCATTTCTTATGTAGAATGAAAAACTCTGATTTTATTAAATGGCTAGTGGAAAAATTCCTCTTTAAAATGTATAGTCATATGACTAGATCAATTTGCATGTCTATACTCAACTCTTTTGAAGATAACAATATGCAATATTACAACCACTGTTAAATTCCTATCATCTTGTTTTGAAAGCATATACTATTACTGTTTTGGGTTTTTTGTTGTTCTTGTAGTTGGTTGTTTGTCTCTTGTTTTATTTTTTCTGTTTTTTTCTCTTTAAAATAAACAAAATACTGATACATGTGCAATATGGTTCTCAATTACATATAAGGTACACAACTGTTTCATGTTTCTCAAAATATACTCATGATTTCCAGAGTGTTGCAACGCTCTGCCAGTAGTACTGTATGGAAAGAGTAACTAATTACCTGACAGGAAGAGTTCGATCACCTTTCCTTCTGTCCATTTCTCTTTGGGGAACTGGATACCAGCGAAAATTGAGTTTCCAATTGAATCCACCGTACGTCATATCAGAGCCTGCCATATACTCGAAAGTATCATCGCTGATCACATCAATGATGGGACATACCACTGTTTTCCTAACACCATAAAAGCAAAATTTAAAATCTTTAAAATGTCTTTGCTTACAGTAACATCTATATAAGTTATATGCTGTGCTTTTAAAATAAAACATACATTCTATCATGTTAAAAACAATGGTGAAAAAATTTCCTGTTATATCCTACACCAAGGCATCAGCCTTCTTTCCACTTGGATTATCTTTCAATGCATTTCAACAGTTTTATATTTCAAATAGTTTTATATTTCAGTTTTATATTTCATGGAGGCACATGCATGCAATCCCAGCATTCCAGAGGTAAGGCAGGAGGATTGTAAATTTGAGGCTACTCTGGACTACACAGCAAGTTCAAGGCTGATCTAGATTACATAGGGAGACACTGTCTCAAGAAAAAAACTCTTAAGTAGTTTTATATTTTGTGCAACTTTTGACAAATACATTCCTAAGTACATACAGTCTATGTTTTCTATTGCTGTTATAAATGGTATTCTTTTAATTATATATTTTAATATCCTGTGTTGGTATGGAGAAGACAGTTTCTTTTTCTATAGTGATCTCATATTTGGCAACACTGCTGAATCTTACTGTTTTGTGCATAATTATTTTTCTTTAAAGGCAACCATTATCTTCTGCAACTGACATTTTTTTCTTTTTTCTTTTACAATACCACTCTTTCTGGGTCAAGGATTTAGCTCAGTGGCATAAGCACCTGCCTAGCAAGTGCAAGGTCATGAGTTCGACCCCCGGCACCAAAAAAAATAAAAAAATAAAAACAAAAAAACCAACAAAATTCTTATTTTCTCATTGCATCACTCACTATAAGGCAAAGATTTCTAATGATACTAAAAGTGGTGATTCTGAACTTTATTTTTGAAGGGTTCTTATCTTGTTCAATATCTTTTTAAGAACATTTTCCCACTTATACAGTGTCTGCTTGCTGAGGTATTCCCTATCCTCAAGCTATTCTCTCTCTCATCAGTAAATTGCCATTCTACAACAATTTACTAAGTATTTTCTAATAATAAATGGATGTTAAATTTTAGTGAACACATTTTTCTATATCTATGGAAGTAACCATGTATTTATAATCACAGTTTTAAAAATACGCTAATAGAGTATACTGGATAAATAATTATTTATTCATTTTTGCCATTTTGTTTTGTGTTTATGGATGGAGCCCAGGGCCTTGACACATGCTAGGCAAGCTCTCTATCACTAAGTTACATCCCCAGCCCCCTTCAAAGAAATTTAAAAAAAAAACTTAAGACAGGGTCTTTTTAAGTAGTCTAAGCCTCCAACTTGCATCCTCCTGCGTCAGTCTCTTGAATAGTTGGGATTACAGGTGCGCCTGGCTCATGAATGGGTTTTGTAATATCAGATTAAATCAATTAGTCACAACAAGTTTTACACATTTATACATGCATTTTATACACATGTCACACACACTGCTGAATTCAGTTTGCTGATACTGTAAAGATTTTTTGTACTAGTATTCATTAATGGGTTTGGGTTATAGTTTTTTTTTCTGGTTTTTTAATTAAAGTTATGCTAGCCTCATAGAAAGTTTGGTTGTTTCCTATTTTTTCCCATATTCTGTTTACAAATCCTTATGAGAGTTATTTTCCTTCTTTTATCCCACACCAAAGCTGAGGCAGACAAATTTTCTTTGATATGGGTAGATCTACTTTTTACTCTCACTTACACTAAGATGCAGATTTTAGGTATTACTAACATTTCTGCATTAGGTAGGACTTTGACTTTGTCTTCTATCCTCTCATCTTGTTCACCTATCAAGGCAAAAGCTTTGTGTTCCCAGAGTTCAGTGTAATTCCTACAGGTGAAAGATGACTTTAGTATCTGTACTGCTCATTTGCTCTCATTTTGAGACCTGCAAATTTCTAACTTTTGTGACAACTCAATGAAGCATTTAAAAATCTCTATTTTATTCAGCATTTTAGCTTTCTCAGCTGAAACAAGTTATTTGGGATGTCTAATCTACCACAAAGCCCACACTGGAAGTAACTATGTTATTTTAGTCAATTCTCTTCTATGCTGTCATCATCTCACACTGCTCTCTATTGGTTCAGGCTCCTGTTTCTAAAGGGTATGTATTATCTTTGTGCAAACAACTATTTCCTAAAGTAAGTCATCTATTATTTACGGAAAGCAATTTCTTCTGGGCAATGTTCTCTTTCCTAAAGCTGCTAGATCCTCCCTCCAGTTCCTTTTCAAAAGGGGGAGAGATACAGTTCAGCATTTGCTAACAAACAGAATACATACAGTGGCCTTAATTCTCTCCATTTTTCACTTGGGTAGTAAAAATTTGTTCTACAATCAATCTAGGATAATCTAAAATCTAAACTTAATATTGACACAAATAGCTGATAACTCAAATTGCAATGATAAGCAGGAAATTCAACTAATACAGGTTTGGCTGACAAGTGTCTCCCCTGAAACATAAGAACTAAGAGCCAGACAACAGATAATTCTTTGGAAAATGTATAACATGAAAGGCTATACAGGCATGCATTTACCAATGCTCTTCCTGTATTTCCTAAGATTATAGTATTTTACTATACACAGTTAACTATTTCAGGACACACTTGTCTTCTGTCCCTTCTAGTTTTTGGTTTGCTGTAAGTTGAAGCATACAGACCCAATGAAGATGGAGATGAGATAACCTGCCTGCCTCAGTGTTAGCGTTAGAGATCAAGGACAAGTAAAGCTTTTATCCTGCCTTTTTTGAGTTTACTGCCTATCTGTTCTGTTCCTGTTGGTGAAGACAGTGTATAGCATATGTTCTAACAACATGCTTCCCAGTCCATCTTCATTAACAAGACCATTTGCAAACTGTCCTGCAAGACCTTAGCATGTGGTCTTCTTTACATTTTACTAACAGTACCTTTTAGAGCATTTTATAGGCAACTTGAAAGGAAATTATGTTTTGTACTTCTTTTAAAATACCAAATCTTACAACTCACCACCAAACTAGGACAAATCCATTGAGAACAAACTTACAAATCCCAGAAAATTACCTGTCATGTTTGATCCTGGCTAAGAGAGGCTCTAGCCATCCCACTGTACACTCGCAATGGGCATCTAAGAAGGTGATCACTTGGCCTTTGGAAACAGCAGCTCCTTTCAATCTTGCTCTAATCAATCCAGAACGCTGTTCCATTCGAATTACATGAACTGGCACTTTTAGTTTTTTCACATAGCTCTCTAGAGGTCTTTTCAAAAAATCTGAAAAATTAACAAAACAAAACAACATGAAAACAAGAGTGAATTGGTATTACCTAGATGTAAAGCAGTTTTGACGTGCAATTTTTTTTTTTTTTGAGACAGAGTCTCACTTTGTATTGCAGGGAGGCCATGAACTCGCTATGTAGCCCAAGCTGGCCTAGAACTCACAGTGATCCTCCTCCCTCAGCCTCCCAAGCACTGGGAGTATAGCCATGTGCCACCACACCTGGCTGATATGCAATCATTTAACATATATTTATCAAGTACTTCCAGTGCTACACAAATGCATTTCGTCAGAGAAACCTTCTCATTTTTCTGAGAGCATGGACTAGAGCTGCCTCTGTTTTATTTCATGTGGAACTAGGAGAGCATCTTTGGCTCAGGCATCCTCATGAATAGGATGTCACCACACTTTTCAAGCTCTCTGTCAGGCCTGATGCTTCTTTTTCTAATTGTGCTTAAGGATCAGCAACAGAAAAAAAGTAGTTCAAGAACATTAAATCCAGACCTCCACAGAGAGAAGGAACAGAATATACCACAGGTGTTATAGTTATGAAAACTGTAAGATTTCTTCAAATGCAAAAACAAATTGTCTGCTGATCATCAGAATCTTTGACTACCCAGTTCTCTCATCAGGAATCAGGAAGTGAGGTCAAGCTGAGAAGAGAAGCTAGAAGAGAGATCTTCAACAGACAAGCAGGTCCAATGAAAAAACTTTTGAAGAGGGAAAGGTAATTAAAAATGAGGGTAGGAAGGAGGGAAAACGAGAACTATCCTCAAGACGTCAGGTAAGGTTATGCCCATTAGGCAAGGATATCCCAGCTTCAAAGTTCACAACTGGCTTTAAAAAGCAGTAGAAAATGTGCAACTTACTCAAAGTAGAGAGAAAAGATCTTTTGGACCAGGTTATTCTGTAGAATTTATAGCAGAGAAGCTACTGATGGTGATATGGCCAAATATCTTTCCAGTTATTCCCCACACATTAGGCATGAGGATAATCTCCCTAGGGAAAAAAATACTTGAGATGAAACTACTAGAATTCCTATGACTAACTCTGTCCAATAGGACTTTAGTGATTCACAGAAGTCAGGCTGTGTGTATTAAAGGGCTCTTCAAATACTAAAAGTAGGAATCCAAACTACTTCCTATATGGTGGGATGCGGAGGTAAAATGGGAGTGAAATAATTCTTGCCTGTTTGGTAAGATCAGAATAAGTCAATAATGAAATAATCAGGAATGTGAAACCTGTTGAAGACAGTAAGGTCTGTATGTCCCATCACACTAGATTACTAATAACTTCCATTTCTGCTAACAAATTTCCAAGTATTTAGGCTACAGGGAATAGATAAAACAAACAAACAAACAAACAAACAAACAAACATATATTATTATTTTATGAACTAAGCCTTAAGGTCAGAAATACCTAAGTAGATTCTGAGTAAAAAGGTGGGTGTGCCCATGGGAAAAAAGAAAGAGAAAAAAAAAAAGGTGTGAGCAGTGCCAATTACAGAGAAAAGCACCATTTTGCAGTAGCAGCTAACATTCTGTGACTACTTTTTAGAACAATGCTAGTTATAGATTTATTTCACTTAATTCTCACCACCACCTTGTAAAGTTAGGTGTTATTATGCATACTTTAGAAATGAAAATCTAAGGCCCAGAATGCTACATGAATTTGATCAAGGTAACATGGTTGGTTAAGGGCTGGAACTCAATCTTAGGTCTGCCTGACTTCAAATTCCACCTTTTTTATTCACAGCAAGAAAATCCTTAAAGGGAACTCTAGAGAGAACAATTCAGGATTACAGAAACACCTCATCTGATATAAATTTATACTTTATCTCTGAAAATGGACCAAATCTCACATGGTAGTACCTCAGATGAGTCAAAATTGATATATAATAACCAATGTTTCTCCCAGTAAGTTTTTAAAAAATATTAGATTAAAATGCTTCTTAAATATCAAAGCAATCTAATCCTCAAATCCTACACTTTAAAAGTTGTACTACTTTATCTTGTCTATGAACAAAATGAAAAATGCAGGATTCTGTGATATGATAGCTCCAAAAACTTGTTTACAAACTTGTTTACAAACTTTCTTGGCACCTTTGTGGATTTCATGCAGTAAGGCTAAGGAATGTGTCTTCCTTTTAGTTGATATAGACTTAAGGGACTAATGGTTGGGTAGGAGAACAGGAACTATCAAGCCTCATTCAACAAAAACAAAGCCAAAAGAAGAGATTATAGTTAGAAAGTACTATTTCACTTAAAAACGAGGATGAATCTTACTTGTAAGAATATCTTTACAGCTACTGTCCTACATACGGACCTATAAGGATCCATCAGAAAGCATGAGGTTGTCAGAGTGAGAATGTCAGAAAAAATTTCACTTTTCAAACATCTAAAATATATCAGCTAGAGCTCTAAAGTGTAGGAGGAAGTGTAAGGAATTTAGGGTCTAGTAAATCTGGTGCTAATTTACCTTCCTTCTGTGTAAAACAAGAAAAACACAGTCATCTCAGATTAGAAATGTAAATACATGTGTTAAGTCTTAAGTTAACCTTCTGAGGCTACAGTCATATAATTTCAGACATGGACTATTGATTAATTCAGACCCTACGATACAGATTTTAAAATAATAACGTTTCAACAGAGGCCACTGGAAGTAAGGTACATACTGGTTAAGAAGTGGAGCCTTGGGTTTATAGTTTGGGTACGTCTCTATCATAGTAACTCTCATTTTGCTCATCAATAAAACAGAAACTTGCAGAATCTACCTCATACTTCTTTAATAGAGTTACTCAGGTTAGTTGGAAAACCAAGTATCCTGAGACCATGAGCAGATTATTCATGCTACACACTTTAATTAGGAAGCATACACAGAGAAGTAGTAAATGTCAAGATTAAATGGTGTTAGATCATTTATTCATTCAATAAATTCTACACTGTTTACTATGTAACAGGCACTGTGGGCACTAAGGAGATAGAGAATAGTGAGCTAATGGCCCTACTGGAAGGGTTAAGTCTAGTAAGTGAAGTCATTAAACAGGTCAGTGACTGAAACCCAATGAACACTGTGGCAAAGCAGAGTGCACCAAAAGGGACACGGCAGAGTCTAGGGAGGTGAAGGAATCCCTCTCTAAATCAGTTACATCTGAGATGAACTCTGAGCCTGATTAGATGTTAACTATGCTGCAGATGGTAGAAGAACATTTCCTAGAGGACAATGTTCTAAAAGCGAGAACAGCACCTACACAGGTGATGGTCCTGAGGTAGAAAAGTGGACGTTTTCCTCCATAGAAAGACTTCTGGATGTCATAACCAAATTCAGTAATGTAGCGGGATACAAAGTCAATACTCAGAAATCAGTCGCATTCCTGTACACAAACAACAAATGCACTGAGAGAGAAATAAGAGAAACCACACCCTTTACAATAGCATTCAAAAAAATGAAATACTTAGGAATCGACCTAACAAAGGAAGCAAAAGATCTATTCAATGAAAATTACGGTACTCTGAAAAAAGAAATCAAAGAGGATCTCAGAAAATGGAAAGACACTCCATGCTCGTGGATAGGAAGAACAGACATTGTGAAAATGGCCATTCTCCCAAAATTATTATACAGATTTAATGCAATTCCCATCCAAATACCATTAGCATACCTCACAGATCTAGAGAAATCATTCTTAAAATTCATCTGGAACCACAAAAGACCTAGAACAGCAAAGGCACTTCTGGGCAGCAAGGGCAGGACAGGAGGCATCACAATCCCAGACTTGAAATTATACTACAAAGCTACTGTAATCAAATCAGCATGGTACTGGAATCAAAACAGACCTAAGGATCAATGGAATAGATTAGAAGATACAACCCCAAGTACAAACACACTCAGTCCCCTTAT
>RJWT010044159.1:0-11836 GCA_004365215.1 Cuniculus paca
GGAGAACAGGATCTAACACTTAAAGAACCTTCTGTGCTGTGCTCCATGGAAAAAAAGGTAAATAAAGGAATAGTGTCGTACTGCTGGACATCCTGGCCAACTTAATTACCATTCCAGGCTCTTCATCTCCTTGTTTGCTCCTGGGACTTAAAATAGATTTTGAGTGTATTTCTTAGTAAACATAGGTGAATTTTAGTTTAGTTGTTTTGGTTGTTTATATTTTGAACTAATTTTGGGTGGGTATTATGTACTTAACGTTATATAGATGGTTTAAACTGAAAGTGATATTCTAATACTTTTATAGTCTAAAGAAAATTTAATTTATTATCTGGAATGTCTTCCTAATGATGAAAAGGAAAAAAAAAAAACACGACACTTTCAATTATCAAAAAAAGAACTGAGTGGTTTGGGTAGACTTGTCAATTTAAAAAGGTTCAAATATTACTGTTTCTTAATTATACAGGGTGACGGTTAACCTTAACTGCCTCAACTTGGGTGGCTTGGGCCTGCCCATAGGAATACAGCAAACTTCTGGGAGAATCTTTGTGTGTTGTGGAAGGGTGGCTTGGGGGTCTACCTCAGGTCCCTCTCCCATGTCTCTCTGGCACTGTTCCCTGCTCTGCTTCCTGGCCATCAAGAATGGAAAATTTTTCTCCATCATGCCTGCCCGCCATGATGTTTCTGACTTGGAGCTAGCTGACCATGGACTGAATTCCGTGAAATCCTAAGCCTAACCATAACCGTAACTCTAACCCTAACCCTAGTAACCCTAACCTTAAAGGTAATTACCCTAACACTAACAACCCTAGTTCTAACCCTTTTCCGCTGGCCCAGGGGCTAGATTCTGATGCCCTCTTTTGTCCCCACGCAGAACTACGAAGGGCAGGGGTACTGCCTGATCTCAAGTATAAGTGACTAGAATGACTTTGCAGACTGTTAACCTCGTGTGCACGCATGATGATCACCTGACGGTGGACTGTCAACCATGGCTAACCCCCTGAAGGAAGCTGGATGTTCCTTCCTGAGAAGAAACAGCTCAGAGTCAAGGGTCAAGGACCCCTCTTGGGATCGGAGGGAGAATTTTGTGTTTATCTTTGTAACCCTTGGCTCTGGGAGTGCCCACTTGCAGGTCCAGAGAGGTCCAGCTACCTGCCAGTGCAGGTCTAAGTCGTTAAGTTGTCCAGGCTGGGATAGAACTTGCGACCCTGCATCTTCACCTCCCAGCGTTCTGGGGTAACAGGCGTGCATGCCTGGAGAGCTCGAGCCCTCACTCCCGTGGGCAGGAGCCGGGTTCAGGCCTGGCCAGCAGGGCCTCGGGTTGGTGAACTGGGGGAGACCCCTGCAGACTCAGTGCTCTTGCACACTGAAGGCTCTGAGGGCCCCTCACCCACCACCGCTTCCCTCCGACGCCTACGGATCTCTGCCACACCCAGAAGGGCCTGTATTTTCCTCCCCAAGGGCAAGTGCTGGCAAAGCAACTCCGCCTGCTCAGGGAGCACCCAGCCTGGGGTCCCCATAGCTTCACAAGCAGGGCTCAGCTGTGTGGCTGCCCTGCTGGTGTTTCTGGGGCCTGGCCAGGACCCCAGGACGGGGTTTGCGGGTGTGTGGAGTGCTTTACCACACACCAAAACACATGGCGCAGTGTTATCTCGTGAGTTAGTTCGCATTATTGGAATGGATGTGGGGCGTGGGTGGGAGCCACAGAGGTCTTTGTGCTCACGTGGCATGAGCTGCTTTCAGCAGAGAGGTGGAACTGTGGGTAGGCCCACCCTGGAGGTTGCCAGCTTCCTGGGGTCTTCACTCATAGGTCTCAGGTTGGGCTGGGAAGGATTCGACTCTGGCCTGGCCCGGGTGCAGCCTCGGGCAGGCAAGCCTGTCTTTGTGGGACACTGAGTCAAATCTGATTCCTGACCAACGAACCGAGAAGCTGCTCTTCAGCTTCTGAGCCACTGCAACCTCGTCTGCAACACGGGAGGCTGGGCTGGACATGCTCCACCTGACTTGGTGGGTCCTGCAGTGGGCAGCACTGAGCTGCAGAGCCCATGTGAATCCCAAGAGAATGACAAGGAGTACAGAGTCTCTGCTGGCTTGGAGGGCAGCAGGCATCAGGGTGCCCACCTCTTAGAGTTTCCAGGGAAACACGGTGGCTCGGAAGGTCTGGACTGGGCCTGGGGTTAGGTTCCTAGTTGCACTTGTCGGTGGCGGGGACCCGCACTGCACCCTGCCACATGTTACACATGTGGGGACCACAGTGCTGGAGGGCTGCTGTGTGGCCCTCTGCAGGACAGGACCATCTGTGTTTGTGGGCACCAGCTGCTGCAGGTAGAGACTGTCACTGGGTACTATGAAAGTGCACTCTCTGTTCCACACCTGCTGTCTGTCACTGCTTGGCACAGCTGGGGACACTGAGGTGAACAGCAAGCAGCCTGTGAGTGGGACCTGCAAGGAGCCTTCTCGTGGGCAGTCACACTGCCTGGTGCAGAGGACAGGGACACACAGCAGTGGGAAGGTCACACTGCAGATAGTGGGTGAGCTCTTGTGGGCTCTTTTGGTGTCTTGAGAAAATTCTGTATAGCATCTCTTTCCTCAACAACCCATCTTCTCTTGCCACTCTGTTTCCTTGCTGAGTCCTCTTCTTGGATTCTTCCTTGCATGTGGGTCACCCATGAATGCTAGTGGTTATTAACATTATCATCACCACCATCAGCAACATCATCACCACCACCATCATCACCACCACCACCATCATCATCATCACCATTGTCATCACCATCATCACCACTACCACTACTATCATCATCACCACCATCATCACCATTGTCATCACCATCATCATCATCATCGTCATCACCATCATCATCACTAGCATCATTATCCGTGGCCCACTGCAGCTGCTCCAGCCAGGGCACTGCCATCCTTTGCCATCAACACAGGTGCAGATCTCTCATTCTGTCATGGCCACTTGTCCCTGTCCCTTCCTTGAGCAGCTTTCCAGGTGATTGTACAGGAGGCAGCTTGTGGCTTCACCCACTCTAATGCCTCCTGATCGCAGTAAGGTGAAGCCCAGAGGGCTCAGGCAGACCTCCCTGAACTGTCTGGAAACTGGACAGGAAGACAGGCAAGTGGGCTACACCGTGAGGGCCAGCTGGTGACTGGGCCCAGGGTCAGGAGCTGGGCGGCCAGGCTCTGAATGTCACCCTGTTCTGTACTTTCTTACACTGGTGTTTCCTTCCCTGAGGCCTGTCTCAATCTGCATTATCATCTTCATCTTGCAGATGAGGGAGCTCTGCAGGACCAAGGGCACTGAGCAAAGCCTCACGAGCAGTGGGGGGCAGAGCTGGGGGAACAGTATGGAGGCCACCAGAGTGGGCATCTTCACCCTGCACTGGTGCTGGGCAGCCCTCAGCTTCGTGAGCAGCCCTGCACAGGTTGGAATTTTAGTCACTGTGGAGGTAGATTTAGCTTCCTAAGCAGAAGTGCTTTCTTATATAAGGCAGGAAATGATATTTTCTTACCAAATTTAGTGCAATCAATTCTAAGTGGAGGAGCCATTTGCAGAGTCACTGAGCAGGAATGGGTATCTTCATTTTCTAGGTTATTTCCAGGATAAGCAGAAAGAGCACTGGCTTCTGGTTCCTGTGCCGTAAAATGAGGGCTGCAGCCCCCAAAAGCTAATGCCATTTTCAGTGCTGGAACGCAGACCATTTAGTGCAAAGTGAGTAGCTTAAGTTTCCAAGGCAAATGTCTGTAAAATGAGGAGGTGCACTTTCAGTTGAAACTTGTGCCTGTTACATTTAAATATGGGGGGGTGTGCTGAGATGAACACGCCCATCTGCTGCAGGACAGATACTTGGCTCAGCAGATATTCTGTTCTGACTGCTTGTCCTGCAGCTGTTCTCTGCTGGGGCTGCTGCTGTGGTCATCCGCGGCTGCATAACACAGCACCCCCAAGCTTAGTGGCCCCCAACAGCAGCACTGTCCACAGTATGCACGAATCTGCTATTTGCGGGCTCAGTGGGGAGACTGCATCTCTGCTGCACCCCACCTCCGAGGAGCTAGGAGTACAGGAGGGCCCTGCTCAGCCCTGTAGGATTAATGCCACCGTCCTGGAGATGTTTCCTGGGGGTGAAGGTGGGAATCCATGGCCCCTCCTCGTGTGGCTGGAGGCTTCCTCTGTGTGGGCTGGGCTTGGAGGAAAAGCACTCAGAGAGAGAGGGAGAGAGGGAGGGAGAGGGAGGGAGAGAGAGAGAAAGAGGTAGAAAGAATACTGCACTTCAGCATTTTGGCAAAACGTACCTTGCTGTCAGTGTCTCACGACAGTCTTTCCATGTCTCCGCAAAAGTGCCCCTGCAGCATCATCCCCGGAGGACAAGGTCTGTCTGTCTGCCGGTCCTCTGATGGGCACCGTGCCTGAGGTGTGGCGGGCCTGACCAATTCATGATTGTTGAATGAATAGAGACACCAGACACTCAGTGATAAGAAAACACCCAAACAAAAAGTAGAGAAAAGGTCTGAACAGACGTGTCACCAAAGAAGAGGGATGGGAGACAAGCACGCGGAAGCATCTCCAGTCCTCAGGGAAGCGCAAATTAACCCCAAAGAGACACCGCCATCTCCCTCCTGGAAAGACTGGTGTGGTCTGGCCACACTGAGCACTGGTCAGTGCGCCTTGCACTCCAGTGGGAAGTAACGGTAACGCCACTTTAGAAAAGGTGGCTGCGTTTGAAAATTTGAGATGTACCTATGACCCGACCTTTCCAGCCCTGCTGTGAGGGAGGTTGTTAGACACTGGTAGGCCTGGGGGATGCAGAGGATCAAGCCAACAAGCTTTTCTAGTCATAGTTAAAGAAACAAAGACCTCGGTGTGTAATATGCTTATAGCCATTCTACCCAATTTGCAATAGATCTTGGAAACAACCTAAATGCCCATCAACAGCAGAATGGATGAAAAAGATGTGGTATTTTTATACAATGGAGTACTACTCAACCACAAAGAAGGATAAACTAGAGACTTTTATAAGTAAATGGATACAACTTGAGACCACACTCAAAAGTGCAATAAGATACACACATGTAAACATCATATTGTCTCATTCATGTGAGAAGCTGAAAGAAACAACATATGTATGTGTACAAGTATATATATGTATATAAAAAACTAGTTGTTGTAGTCAGGGTCACAGGGAGAAAGATTACAATCAGGACACAGAATTTATAATATTATTTATGATGATTACCCAGTGATAAACACAAGAAAGTGCAGGAAATCTGTCCACAACACCAAAGCCTGTACTAGGAAGGCTGTCTTGGTTACTTTTCTTCATTGCTGAGACAAACACCTGACACCCAAAATTAGGGAAGAAAAGGTTTAATTAGCTCACAGTTTCTGGAGATTTCAGTCCACAATCAGCTGGCTCCAAGGCAGGGCGGCATGGCACTGGGGCAACACTTCAAGGCAGCAGCCAGAGCAAAAAGAGGGAAACATGCCTCTTCTCCTCCCTTATATTGTACACAGGCACCCCTCTCCCCCAGGGCAGGTGTAGCACTCACAAAACCTCTGTGCCCTCCTCTTGCACAGGCTGAGGATATTTACAATGTAAGGATCCTGGCTCCCTGCTGAGTCTCTCAGTTAAACTTCTAAACTGTGCAAGTTGACACAATGTATTAACCATAACAAAGGCCCAGAGGCCAGCGGTGGAAGCTAGAAAGTCTATGCAGGGGGATGAAGGATCTGTGCTAGTACGTTGAGGGTTCTGTAGTGGAGCCAAAAAGCGATGCCCAAATAAGAACCAGGGTTCCCTGAGAAGTACCACAGCCATCCTCAGTGGCAGTGAGGTCCCACGCTCCTCCAACGATGAGAACAGTCGAGTACATGCCAGGAGGCCAGTGTGACTTCTCCTGGAGTTTAAACAGCAGCCATCTTCCCCTCCAGAGCCAGGAAGCGATGCTCAACTTAAGGACCAGAGCTCCCCAAAGTGAACCGCAGTCACTCTCAGCGACAAGGTCCCGAGCTCCTCCAACGATAATGGCCAAAGTCATATTGGGGAGCCAGCCTGACAAGCTCCTCCAGGAGAACCAATGGCTCCAAACAGCAGCCCTTGGAGAACCCACAACGCCCCTGCTCTTCCTCTCCACGTCTCTCTCTATGCTGGCAAACTTCCTCAGGTGGGTTGTCTAAATGCAGCACCATGCCGATTTAATTCAGCTGGTGCCAAGCTGACCACCAGTTTTTAATCCATAACACTAGTCAAGATAGTTATACAGCTGATTTCTCTGAGTTCACTGAAGAGAAAGATTTGTGTGGAATTGTTCGGACAACTGAATGCAGATGTCTTGTGCTCTGGGGTGAATGATTTGGGGATGATGATGCACAATGTACATATCGTTGGTGTCCCCTGATGTGTTTTGAAATTTTGTTGTAGTTTCTTTTTTCCTCCTTGAAATAAAATGGGTTTGAGAAAAAATATCTTGGAAAAAAATAAATAAATTTTAATTTACACACACATACACACACACACACACACACACACACACAAAAGTACCTGCTGTGATGAAATTCTTTGGGGTAACAGCACCCTTGAAGGGCGTCTGGGTCATCTAGAGACAACCAAGGTGCTTTGCAACCGAGAGGCCCAAGGCCCATGGCAGCTTCTGAGACAGGATACTGTGAGCCTGCAGGCCGTGGATGTGGAGCTCGCTGTGGACACAGAGCGCTGGTCGTCGCCATGGAGCCCTGAGCCCCTCGTGTCACCCACCTTCTCGTCCTTGCGCTGCCTGTGTGTCCTGCCTGAATGAGAGCTGGGGGCTGAGGAATATCTGCCAGCCCCTCCCACTGCTAGGATCTGGCTTCTGGGGACAGGACACATTTAACTAATTTAGCTGAAGGGGTGCAAATATGCACCCACACTGAGGGCACACGTGCATGTTCACGGCAGCTCTGGAGAAACAACCAACATCAGGCCCCAAATCATCAGTGACCACCTGCGGGTGAGGGGATTCACAGGTGGGTGTGTTCACATGGTGAACGTTACCAGTTCACACAGCAATGTCCACACTCCTCACATGCTGCACATCAGAGGTCGCATGAGGACTGACTTCTTATATGATGGTGGTTCCAGAAGATTCTATTGCTTCCTGACGTCATAGCCATCGTTGGTTAAGTGCATTCTCCCAAGTCTCTGCACAATTCTCAACGTGTTCCCCTTGCTAAATGGCATATAATTGAATAATGAATGGAAGAAACCAGAGACAAAGAGTGCCTATGAGAGGATTCCACATCTGTAAAACCCTAGGGATGCCAACATGTTCAGCAACAGAGCCTGGGGCACAGAGGGAGCTGCACGAAAGACTGTGAGGATGGTTGGTAGTGGCTGGAGTAGCTCCCTGCGGGGCTGTGACACATGATCGCACATTTGTGGCTTAACACAGCACAGATATGGTCCCCGACTGTTCTGGAGCTCAGAACTGCAAAGCAAGGCTGAGCAGCTAAACCGAGAGTCGGCAGGATAAGGCCTCCCTCGCCTTCCGGCTTCCTAGGATGCTGCCTCTGTGGGCGTAGCTGCCTCTGGCTGTCTCTGCCTCCTCCCTCTCCTGAGGACCTTTGTTCTCACACTGGGAACACCCAGATAATCCAGCCATTTTCCCCACCTCGAGGCCCTAAATTACATCCGCAGGGTCCCCTTTCCTAGAAAAGGTAGTGGGTTCTGGGTCTGCGCTGGGGCCATCGTAGAGCCCACCCCAGCGACTGTCTTGGTCTGGGTGTGCACATGTGTGCTCACACTTAACCACATTGTGTGTGGTGTGCACTTTGTTATCATTAATGATACCAAGAGAAAAAAAATTTAAGGCAGAGAGAAAATATATTTTTCTAGAATGCCTGTCTGAGCTCTGAAACAGATGTACTTACTGAATGTGCTTTCTGAATGATCTGATTAAATATAATTCTGGATTTAAGCTGTTTGGATTTCACTGAATATCCTTTACCTAATCAGTGCACACCAGAGAATCTTTGGTGGCTGGCCTCACTTTTGTTTCTATGAGATTTATGCATGCGCGCACACACACACACACACACACACACATGCACGCACACACGCACAGTTCCTCAGCATCCACGGAATCTTGGTTTCAGTCTGGATTAGGTACAAAGCCAGTGCTGGTTTCAAGAATCTCCCACCGCATATCTAACTCTGTCAAGCCCCCTCCCTTCTGTACACAGTGGGGTGGTGCTGCACGCAGCCTGGATGCTTTAAACTATCCTTAGGCTACTTACAATCCTTAATTCACAGGGAATGCTTCAGTAGTTGTTACACTGTATCATTCAGGGAGTCATAACAAGAAACATAGGTGTTCAAGACAGACATGCTTTCCCCCCTAATTTTTTCCACCCAGGATTGGCAGAAGTTGCAGATTCACAACTGAAGAATGTTGGAGCCAATATTTCTCCACCTGCTGGGTCCTCGCATACCTCTCGCCTCTTACATCTCTGTGTGTTCTGTAAATTGAAAATAAAGATTCAGCATTTTGTTAGCATCACTACTGCTCAAATTCCTCCCTCTTGGTACCTCCATTTACCTTTGCAAAAGAATGTAGTTTTTATTCTTTCAAAGTCTATCTTTACAAACAATGCATCTTCTGAGAAGCATTTGCAGATTTATCCAGTGGGCAAGATGGGTTTTCTACAGTTCACGAGCCAGTGCTCAACCAGCAGAATTTTATGTAAATGGATGCGTGGAAACCCCACTCGGGATGTGATGAAGGAAACTGAAATATTCACACTGCTCTCTCAGTCCTCAGGGTGATTTTGAAGGCAGCTCTCCACTTGCTGTTGCAATTGCTCTCAGAGACAGTGGGAGACCCCTGTACTGCCTAGGCTGCATTTCTGAGGGTGGGGGTGACTCCAGTGTGCAGAGTGGCCAGGTCAATTTGGGGAGCAACCACCATCCTCTCCCAGGCGCTACAGGCCCCAGGAAGCTGATGGGCTGAGTCGGAAAGGTGCCCACTGCTTTGACACACTCCTGCAGACACTACCGTGGCCCCTGCAGACATCCCCAAGACCTCGGCAGGTGCACAAGCTCGGCCAGACACCACTTTAAACACACACCAGTCCTCTATGCTCCATTCCCAGGTGTAGGGCAAATCTCGACCTGGAACTCCCAGCATCGTGGCTGACCTCCCAGGGCTACTCCTGGCTCTGCACTCCTCTTGTCCCGTAGTACCTCTTGCTGATCACGCCACTCCCCACCCCCAAATGTATGCAGAGCTCATCCATCTCCTGGGCTGTCAGGTGATTGAGGTGACTCAAATCCAGGCCAAGAGGGAAAACCCCTGAGAAGTGAGAGGTCGGGTGTTTGCAAGTGAGTATGCCTCTCCGGGGCCCCTAGCAAGGGAAGTCCTCCCTGGAGGACTTGGATGGTGGTGCCCTGGGCCTGTGGTTCTACCCCCTGCCCACTGACATGGTAAGGGAAGGTCGCACCCAGAGGCTTCTGATGTAGCATCCCTGGGGCTCAGGTTATGGGTCACATGGTTCTGAGTCTGTCCCTTTATTGCAAACCCCTAGGATGTGGTTCGGTGAGGTCTGAATGGTGCTGGGTTGGTTATTTGCTCCATCTCTAGGTGCAGGTGGGTGTCATTCAAATCTCCTTAAATACAGGTCAGAAGGGCTGACACTTGATGATGAAATAGGGCTTGTGTTAGGCCCAAAGGTAAGGGAAAGCAAGGCTCTCGGCCAGGCTGAGCAGGCAGGGCTGGGCGGTTTTCCCGCTACGCAGACCAACGTATTTCTGACTTAGGATGCTTTCGATTTACGGTGGGTTTATGGGTTGACTTAAGCTGTAGGTCATCTGATTGCTTGTGAGTACTGTTGCTTTGGGGGTGTGTTACAAATCTACATTCGGTTCCATCCCTACCATGCTTCTGGTGCCTCTGCAGTAGTTTGTGGACTGTGCAGTTCTTCTCCCTCACTCCCCAACCCCCGCCCCTCCTTCTTGCAGGCTGCTTCATCACACTGTGAATTCTGAGTCTTTCACGGTCACCCTGTTCCTTGAGCCTTGGTGGCCCTTCCAGCACCAGGGATTAGCACAGAGCATCCTGAATTCAGAAAATGTGTTTCCTTTGGACTTGGGGACCAACCTGACAAGATAAAGCACAATGTCAAAGGCATAGCCTCAGGGTAGAATGAGCAGCTGGGCTCTTGCCTTCTCTAAAGAGTTAAACCTTTCCCGGTTGGTTCTCCTCACTGGGCTGGCTTGTTGTGATTCTTCTCTGAGAAGATTAACGTGGGAGCAATTTTTCTGTGAAGAAACTTTTGAAGAGAAGCAAATGGAAAAGGTAGAATTTAGTCCAGTCCAGCCTAATGAATTCAATCTGATGCCGAAATAACCTGGGGGAAGGCTGGGAATTGATATCTGCTGTCCAGATGCACGAACCTCCTGAAATCGTGCCCCTCAGAAGGACCATGACAGCAGCAAGCTCAAATCCAACTACCTTCTGATTAGGTGCAAGACTAAACTGCACGAGTGCTGTCTTGGTTACTTTTTTCTCGTTGCTGGGACAAACACCTGATGCCCAAAGTAAAGCAAGGAAAGGTTTATTTAGCTTACAGTTCTTGGTGGCTTCAGTCCATAATCAGCTGGTTCCAAGGCAGGGTGACATGGCACTGGGGCAACTCTTCAAGGCAGCAGCCAGAGCAAAAGAGGGCAGCTGTTCATGGTGGCTGCAAGTGGCAAGAGCAAACTGCACCAAAGAGGGAAAAACACACCCCCATTCTGACCTTACATGGTATGTCAGCTCCACTCCTGGGCATGTGCAAAACTCACACCACCAATTCCAGCACTAGACAAGGAGTCAACCACAAAAACCAGATTCAGCCACTTCCGTGACTACATGAGGATTGGGGGAGCCATCTATATACAAACCGTAACAAGTGCTAAGTGTGGGCCCTTCACAGGATTGCCAGACTCTTCCCAAACCAACTTCATCTACCCCTGAGAGCCCAGGCTGCCGACTGGCTGCTGTGTGCTGCAGGGCCTTGTCATAGCCTCAGGGACACAATGGGCGCAGTCAGACAGCAGTGGGTGTGTTCTGCTTCTGGTCCTCTTTCCCCGTTTTCTCGCCTTCTGGGAGAAGCTGGACTGAGTTATAATCCTGCCAGCTGAGTGTGAAGATTTGCTTCCTCCAACGCACGTTATTTTTCAGAATTTTAAATTTTGGTTGACTAAGTAGGGGGGTAAAGATGAAGGAGTCCCCCCATCTCCTTTGCACTTTCTGACTTGCAATGAGGCTGAGTAACTTTTCTGAAGATTAGTGGCCATTTACAGTGCCCCCCTTGTTTTTGAAAGGGCCTGGTGCACATTTTTTCCCCTACCTTGTGTTTTTTATTCCTGTATTTATAAAAATGGATTCATATTATTTACATATTATAGTAAGGATTTATTCTTTGAAAAACTGACTCTAAAAGGTTTTTTTTAATTTTAAAGAGGATAAAACAGAATAAAACTGTTCAAAACAAACCAGTGTAAGTGATACAGGACTTCAAAGCATCACGAAATCAACAATAGTTACCATAATACTTTTTGATGTCTTCAAAATAGCTGCAGACACCTTCAGACATAGTAAAAATCAGACAGAACAGAATAAAATAGAAACAATAAAAACAAGTTAATGAATGCAATTAAGGACTTCAAAACAAGCCAATAGTAAATCCAAAATTGCTACCATAATATATCTTGCTATCTTTGAAACAGCTGCTCCTGCCATCGGATTTAACGTAATCAAACAAAAAAAAGAGAGTAAAACTCAACCCAGCAGAACAATGGAAATGATATAGGACTTCAAA
>RJWT010044160.1:0-11826 GCA_004365215.1 Cuniculus paca
CTGCACCACTGTAGCTGGCAAGTTACTACTCTATTCTTTAAATAAATAAAGCATGAAGCATCATCTAATTAAAACAGTGTTTTAGACAGAAGCTGTAAACAAACCACCATCCAGACATACTTCAGTGATATTACAGATACAAAAAAAAGAAAGATAAAACTTTTACAACAACATAAAGGAACACCTAGTACTTACAGAGTAAGAAAATTTAGGCAAACAGAATTTGTTTGGATTATTCCAGCTATGATTAAGGGTGTGAGTGCTACATAAAATATAAACAACAGAAAGAGGGCTACGGTGCTCTCACCTCCCTGCTTGCTGTGGACTGTTTCTCCTCTGTAACACCCTTCTGCCACACCACCCGACCTCTCAGCCAGCTGACTACGGACAGAAATCTCTTCTACCATGAGCCAAATATACCTTTTCTCCTTTAACTCTGGGTGTCAGGTATTTTGTCTCTGTAATGAGAAAAAGTAGCTAAGACAGGATCTGGTACCAGAGAAGTGGGGTCCTGGCTGTGACTGTACCTGACTGTGGTTCAGCAATCTTAGGAACTGGCTTGTGGGAGGAGTTTGCAAAGGTTCAGACGTACTGGCTGGGAAAGCAGCCATGGAATGCCTGAGGCTGCACTTAGTAAGAGATTCTGCTCAGAGCTCAGAAGACCAGAATGGAGATAGACATGCTCCCAGTAAAGACCAGGTTCAGGAGATTTCTGTTGGGAAAAAGGACTGCATCAACTGTTGGACTCCAGATGATGGGTGTTATGACTTAGCAAAAGTTTGTTTATATTTTGCTTGTATCCAGAGACTTTGCCAGAGACTGAAATTAAGGGTGGTAGACTAATTAATGTTCCACAAGAAATTTCAAGGCAGTCTAATGTTGAGGCAGCGGCAGGGCTACTGCAGGCTTTTAGCCAGATTTATGTCGAAACTCAAGAGCAAAGAGCCCAGCAGGATGATTCAAAATGTTGTAAATTTGTCCAGAAAAGCAGCTCCAGCAAAACATCAGCCTGTAAACATGGAACATAGGAAAAATCGGTCACTGAAAAGACTACCAAGAAAAAGTCCAGTATTTCAGAAAAAGACAATATAAAATGTGACCTGAGGCTAACACACAAGCCAGCAGGACTTCAGCCTTTGCAGTCTCAGATTTGCAAAGGTGAAAGACTTCGTCTTAGGATGAAAATCCCAGAGCACCATGTTGCAGAATGGTGGCAGCCTAGAGAATTTGTTCCTCAGAACTGGATTCACAGCACTCGGCAATTCAGGCACTTGATCCCAACAGCTAAGAGAGAAGGAAGCCTGGCACTGCTCCAGCTGTTGGCAGACCTTCGCATGATCCATGTATTGCTGGTTTTAGTTGCATGCAGAATGCAAGAGTTGTGGGGCAACTTAGTGTGCCCCTAAGAGGGTAGTGTGTGAAGGTATAAGCATGAAGCTAGAGGTGCAGTTGAGACTGCAGAAGTTTAGAGAAGCCAGGAATCTGAATTGTCTGAGGAAAACTGCAAGGCAGGAGCAGAAGCAGCCCAGGAGGAAAGTCATGGTAGCTACACTCACCCGCAGTGCCATAGAGGCGGGAGCCACCCAAACCCTTGGAGTTCACATTTTGCCACAGATTGCCTCAGATGCTGCACAAAGAACTATAGGACTTAATGTTTACCCTGATAGATTTTGGATTTGCTTTGGCCCATTTCTTTGTATCCCCCGTTTGTATCTTTTGGAATGGAAATATCTATCTTGTGCTATTGAATGTTGGAAATGTTTAACTTTTTTTTCATTTGTACAGAGGCTCACAGCTAAGAGCTTCCTTTTAATCTCAGAGGAGACTTTGGGCTTGGACTTTTCAGCAATGCTGAAACTGTTAGGACTTTGGCAACTCTTAAAGATGGACTAAATGCCTTTTGCATAAAAACATGTGCATTAGTCTTTGGGGGCCAGGGGCAGACTTTATGGCTTGTGTCTAGATGTTCCCTCAAAGCCTCATGCAGTCATAGGTCTCAGCAATGAGAAAAAGTAGCTAAGACAGTTCACTGAAAGGAAAGTAAACTACCAGAAAATAAAGATTGAAATGCAAGAAGTGTAAACACAGAAATGGTAAAACAGTAAATTAAAATGTGCACTGATTTTAAAAGTATACATTAATGATGAAATTGAAAGTATGTTAAAATATATGAAATTAAAATACTTTAAAAAATAGCCTGTCTGATTGTACAAGAATCAAAGTCAAAGTATTCTAAGATCACAGTATTCTTTTTTGTGTGAGGAAAATTATTTACCTATTTGGTACTGATTAAATTTAGATCTTAAAAAGTCCAGAACATACATGAAAAATTTTAAGGCAACTTCTGAAATAACAGGCTTAATATTATAACTTCCACAATAAAATAAGTATTAAAAACGAAAACAAAATTCAATAACTCTTTAAAAGGCAGGAAATAAGGAAACTGAGAAAAAAGCATTGTTGCATAAAAAAGTGAAAGAATCTCATAGTGATGTTATTCCGAACAAATTCCTGCAGACAGTAGGTTGAAGCCACCCTGGGGTACCTTATGAAATTAAGGCTAGCCTTGGATACACAGTGAGACCTTGTCTCAAAAAAACAAAGTTGTAAAAGTGATTATTATCAAATATAAAGTGACAGCAAAAAGAAAAAACAAGGAAATAACCAAAAGAAACCTGACTCAACTGTATTAATAACAAGTAAAAAGACTTAAAAGTCTTTCTTATGCAAAGAAATAATAGTATCAACAACAATTTAGGTGAATAAAACTAATGAAATAGAATTAAAATTTTGTTTTTTATGCATACATACATCCAAATACATGCACAAGAAAATTGGAAAAATGTTTATAAACAAGCAATTCATATGAGGTGAACACCAAAGACTATAAAACATGTTCAATTTGACTAGTAATAGAGAAAACACAAACTGAAGAAATATGTGACAGCATTTCAAACCCAATGGTTAGATAAGAATTAAACAGTTGATGATCCAAGTTTTGGTGATAATTTGGATAAATGAGAAATTTATTCATCACCAATATAAACGTAAATTCAGTTGAGGAGCCTTTTCAGCAATATCACAAATTGGACTCATTGGTGTAGTTCCCTGGAATATAGCCCAATCTGGTCTAGGGAAACTAACAGATGGTTACAGGGCTGAGAAACCAGAAGGATGCTCCTGGGATCTTTTTTGCTGTTTTGTCACAGCTACCAGACTTTATCTTTCACCCAACCTCAGGGTATCTGCATTTCTCCAGCACCCTTTTGGGGACACCCAACCTTGCTGCCGCCTCCTAGGGGCCATCTTCTCACCTTCATAATAATGAAATTGTATCATCTGACTCTTGCTTAGTCTCCTCATTGTGTATTTGCTAGCACGCATAATATGGATGATGGAACAATTGAGGATGAGTAAGGCAATAACCTACGTAGTAAGAGAGTCGGGCTCTGTCTTTCTGCTTTGCTAGCCTTGGAGTGTAGCCTGCAGCCCATCCAAGTTCATGGCTGGAGTTTTGACTACACACACACATTTCAAGAGGGAAAATGGGAGGAGGTGGGAAGCACTTGTATTCCTTTTTGATGAATGTTTAAGAAGCAATGCTTTAAACCGGGCCTGGTGGCGCACGCCTGTAATCCCAGCACTTGGGAGGCTGAGACAGGAGGATCGTTGTGAGTTCAAGACCAGCCTGGGCTATGAAGTGAGCTCAAGGCCAGCCTGAATGACATAGTGAGATCCTGTCTCAAAAAGACAAGGGCTGGGGATTTGGCTCAGTGGCCTAAGTGCCTGCCTGGCAAGCTCGAGGTCCTGAGTTCAATCCCTGGTGCTGTGAAAAAAGAAAAAAAAAAAAAAAAGAAGCAATGCTTTTCATTAGCCTACATCTCAACACCCAAATTAAATCACCCAGATACAAGGAAGATGGGAAACACAGGATTTTATTTGGGTTTCAAAGTAGCCAATGAAAATCCTTATTCTTCTACAAAATAAGGAGGACATTATTTTGCAAAGAAACAAGCTACTTCTGAAACAATATAACAAACAACAAGACTCACATAAAAATCATACGCATTTAGTCATCCTTTTTGATAAGAAAATATGGAGGGTATCAATTTAAATGTTTGTTTTTGTATGTGGTACTGGGTATTAAATCTAGGGAGGGCCTTCTTACTGAGCTGTTACTCCTCCAGCCCTTTTTAGATTTTTGTTTTTACCTTGAGACAGTATCTCTCTAAATTGCTAAGTCGCCCATGTTGGGCTCAAATTTGGGATCCTCCTGCCTCAGCCTCTCAACAACATCATGGAATTACAGGCATGAAACACTACATCCCAAAACTTAAAAGTTTGTACTGAAAATTTTTTGAAACTTTTAAAAACAGAATAGAACACATTTTCATGAGGTTTCATGTTTGTTTCACTGTTTAAAGATGCATATGCAGGGAAATTTATTCCCCATTCACTGGAAATGAGCTAGATTTAAAAACAAACAATCATCATTACAATCACTCTGGATGAAGAAAGTAAATACTCAATAGCTAATAATAATATTTTTAGCCAAAAGTAAGACAAAAATATAATATGTCCTTTTTACCCTGCGTGTCCAATTGGGTTCAATAAATATTTATCATGCAAATATTTTTGGTCTGGTATTTTGCAAGACATTGAGGATCAAAAGAATAAGGTTGCTAGCTAAGAGAGACTCATCATAAATGTCTGATGTTGATGTCTTTCTCCCCTAGTTCTCATTTTAAATAAAAGTAGATAAAAATAGTAATAAATTCAGGCAGGTTTCTCAAACAGATTATAAATTACATTGATAGAGATACACTGAATAGAGATACACTAAATTAATCAAAAGATGAGATTAGCATCAGTGAAGTCAGGAAGAATTACAGGTCTGGAAGAGGGATACAGACACTGTAAGAGTGAGAAGCCATGTGGAAGTGTGAGGGTAGCCCTGCCGAATACCAAGTTCACCAGGGCACAAACTGTGGAGCAGTCCCGCATTTCAGAGTATAATGAGACTGACAAGACGGCAATAACTCACACCTCAGGGAAAAACTGAGATTCCTTCTGTAAGAAATTGAATGACTTAGGGTAAGAAGAAGGCTCTGAGTATCAGAACAAAGCTGTTTTTTCTTTTTTTTTTCCACTAAGGATGATGAGGATGGGGTTGGAGCTGCCGAGTTGTCTTCCACCTATCCCATTAAGGTCTTCCACATCTATCTGGTGTACTAGGAACATTTAATCACTACTCTCTCTTGTCCACACATATTTAGGAACTCTAAAGCATCTGTGTAAAAATATACGGCTGAGGGTCATGAAATATTTGAGTAGCAGGAGCACAAAATAGAAACACCTGACGAATGGACATATCAATATTGCAGATAAAGCTGATGTTCTTATCGAACTAAAGGGAACTTTGCAGTAAGTCTAAGTTAATGAGTGGCTTGAGAATATGTAGTTTCTGTATAAAAAGGAACATACTGTTATACTGTAAAGGCAGCTGGAAACAGGAAAATTATTTGTTATCTGAAATATAAAAGTTACATTAAAAGGAAAGATTAACAGAATGGTTGAAAGACAAAATTAAAATCTAACAGATATCCTCAATAATAAGGCAAAAGTATCTTTAAAATGAAAATACAAAAAGAAAGGTAAAAGATACAGAGCAAAAAAAAATAGATTCTGGAACTTATTGATTAAGGAGCTGCAGAAATAAAAAAAAAAGAAAATAAATGTGAGATGGTAATAATCAAAGATGTAACATAAATCCATAGCTGACAATAGAAATGGAGTTTTGGATAGAAATTATGAACTTAGTGCCTGTTAGAATAAAAATGAAAGCAAAGTTAATCACTTACCAAACAAATGCCGGACATACAGAAAGAGATGAAAATAAAATTATCATCACAATTTCCTGAGGAAGAATGGATACTGATTAGAAATTTATCAGGAGCCTCAAAAGTTTCAGGGCAAAATTATTTCAATTCCATATCTATAACTATGTATTGCAAGAGCAAATCAAATAATTTTTTGATATTAATAAAGATTGTTTACCTCCTTTTCATCCATACTTTAAAAGTCAATTAAGCACCTATTCTTACATGGTACATGGAACCCAATTAAAACAAGGAACACATTGTGTCTAAGAAACATAACTTACCCAGAAGTGTAAAAATTAAAATAATTTAAGAGCAAGAGCTGTATTATAATCTTAATAAGCAACTATTCCAAACTAAAAAAAGAAAATCAGAGGATTTGAGAAAAAACAATAATGGATTATCCTCAGTTCATATAACTTGAAAGTTTTCACACTTTAGTGATGGGGAGAAATGACCAACTGCAGTCACTAATACTGGTATGCAGGAAGAGAGTACACTGCATTCCTTTTTTTATTTTTTATTTTTATTTTTGGTGCCAAGCATCAAACTCAGGACCCTGCATTTGCCAGGCAGCTGCTCTGCCACTGGGCTACACCCCAGCTACACTGCATTCTTGAATTTCCTATTGAAAGCTGGTTTCAATCTGTAGAGATACAGGTTTAGATTGTATTTTATTTTAAAGAGGATAAAACCAAGGAAAATAAAACCAATCAGAACAAGCCAGAGTGAGTGATACAGGACTTCACATTACAAAATCAACTGTAGTTATCATAATGCCCTGTGGCTTCAAAATAGCTGCAGATACTTTTAGACACACTAAAAATCAAACAGAACACAACAGAATAGAAACAGTAAAAACAAAACAATGGATGCAATAAAGAACTTCAAAACAGGACAATAGTAAATTCAAAATGGCTACCGTATATATCTTACTATCACTGAAAGAGCTGCTCATGTCACTGGGTATAACATAATCAAAGCCAAAGAGAGTAAAACCCAACCCCACAAAACAATAAACAATGTAGAACTTCAAAAATAGACTATAGGGAATCAACAATGGCTACCACCCTCAGAAGGAGACCCCCCCCCCAAACGCCATGCTGTGTACCGCTATCTTCTGAATAGATGATCAGACCACTGGCCTACGACCTGCAAGGTCAGTGAAACACCAAAGCACCACAGGCATCAGATTGCGTTTCAGCTTAATAGCCAGCCCCCACCACGTGACCAGAGGATCTAGATTTTCTTCTCTATGAGCTCATTAAACACTTCTATGGGCTCCTCAACTTTCACCATGGAGATCGATGGAGTTGTTGGCTCCTGATTTCTCACTTCCATGTGTGGCAAAAAGAAAAACAAACAAAAAACAATCCTTGTTCCTCTTCTTCCAAAGAGACAAATGGCAATCTTTTTTAAAAAAGTGCACAAGCATACTGTTCAAATAGTTTACTTTCAAGTAAACAAAATGAAAAGTGTTCTTTCCTGGGAACAAGCCTAGATATAGCATGGAGTGGTTAATTAGACTATTTTATTTTCCTTAAGATCTTGGGAACTTGATCTGTAAGTGAGGATGGCAGCCTGGTAATACAGCCATAAGTCCCCCCAAACAAAGAGAAGACGATACAGACATCGTACTTCCTCGTGCACACTAATTACACTCATACAACACAAGGAATGCAGTGTTACGGGATATGCCATGAGTGGAGAGCAGAGGACGAAGGTGACTGGCACTCTCCAAGCCAAGCCTGTTGCAGTATTGTTCAGAAAGTTTTAAACAAAGGCATGTTGAACCATACAATGAAATTTGGAGGAAAAGGTGTTTTTGTCAGAGGCAACAGCATGTGCAGTGGCATAAAACTATTAAGTACAATGTTTTTACGTGTGGATAAAGAATAAGGCAGAAGAGAAAACGTGGATGAGACCAGGCTGACAAGTGAGGGCCTGGCATAGGCTATGTTGGGGAATTTAGCACTGGTTGCAATTTTAAAGACAAGCCCTCCAAAGATTCTAATTTATTGGCACCTTTTAATGAATACATGAATTTAGTGTTTTGACAGAGTGTAAAAGGATTCAGACATTTTATGTAGTTTATTTCTTTTTAAGTCTAATTATTTTATAGGTAGAACATGCATATAGCCCAGGTCTAAAAATAAAATTCAATTCTGCATATGATTTGCCATGAAACATTAAAAGACCCAGGCAGCCTTGGAAAATGACACAAGTTTCAACTGTTTATGTTGCTTTTAACAAAAACCAAAAACCAAAACAAAACAAAAAACAAAAAAACTCAACTTTTTTTTTTCCAGTACCAAGAATCAAACTCAGGACCTTGAGTTTGCCAGGTAGACACTGTACCTCTGAGCTACATCCCTGGCCCTCAACTGTTAATTCTAAAATTTGTCTAAGATGTTTAATTTTTTCTTTAACCTGTAATATAAACCCAAGAACATCTGGTTCCATTTATTTTATTGTCTCGCACAATTATAAGAATTTTGGAATTGTGTCTAAAAAAAGAAAAGTACCCTAAGCTATCCAAATTTCTAACTGCCGTATGCCCAGGTGCTATTATTGGTTAGTGTAAGGAAACATAAAAGAAAATATCAAAGGAGAAAGTAACATCAAAAGATGGCTTAGTTCCATAGCTAAAGAGTACTAAAGTCACCATCACTTTAGGTAAGACTTGCCTTAATCTGTTTCTCACTTTTAGTAAATTGAGGTATTCAGTTTTTCTTTCCCCTACAGCAAACATTACGCATAATGGCAGAAATGTCACTGCCAACCTTAATTATTGTTTTCATAAGATTTCTTGTTATTTTAACAGCATGTTTTTACTGAGGCTCCCTGTACAGTGTGGAGAAAGAAACATTCTTCATCATAATGGTTTCAACAGCATAACAGATGTAAAAGACCCACCTACTTATATTTTCTGAAAACATTTCAAAACGATTCCATTATATTAATCATGTTTAGGAGGAAGCCGTAACTCAAACTAATGGAACTGTAAATTTTAACACAGTCTTACAGCTCTCAACCTTGATGTATTTTTGCATTTGTAAAAATGTAAATGATAACAAATACAAGCCTCAGGTTGTCTGTTATCTCCCTAATGTTAAAACAGCTCAGTAGAACATATTTGCAAGTATCACTAGTAAGGTACCAAGAACAAAACTCTGTATCCAATCCAGTCTCTCCCAGTCAATGAAATTGCTGACTGTACGCACTGCAACTGGAGATAACAGTCTATAAGTATGTATCTCTCTCAAACATACATAAAATATATTATTAAAAAATCTAAATGGTTGCCCAGTGCTTCTAAGATAAAAACCAACTACCCAAGACTACAACACATGCAGAACCCAAGTTCTGCTGTCCACATCAAGGACTCCTGTGCCACTCAATCTCACTCTGCTTTTCCATTTCTTCCAGTGCTGGGCACTGTTTTAGCTCCTGCCTGCCTGTCCCTGTATAAGTCATCCTCTAGGCCGCATCATGCCTTGCTGTTTTCTACTATAGTACACATATACACGCGCACACACACGCACACACACACATGTTCTTCTGTCTTTCGAGAATTAGCCTCTGCAGCTCCCTTCTTCATAGCAAGCTTCCTGATCTACCTCAGCCCAGTTACACATCCTTGAGCTTCGGCGTATGCTTCCTACCACGCGTCATTCTGTGATATGGGGATTAATCATTTGTTCCTTAAAATTTGTCTCCTTCACAAAATTGTAACACCCCAGGGGGTAGACATTCCTGTGTCTTTCCATCTGGAATAGGAGTGAATACTGAGTGAATAAATGAAAAGCACAGATGAATGAACGAATGGCAATGAAACATTTTTTACATGAGGTACCCACTGCTTCCATTTCTGCATTTGCCTACAAACTTTTGAAGTAATGCATTTGGACTGTAAATAAACTCTATAACATAGTTAGTGTCTTTCATTTACAAACACACACACATACATACACATTCACATTTTCAAGATGTGTACTTCCAGAAACAGTTCTATCTTTTAGATGAAAGTTGTTGAAATATTAAACAAGCCTGCAAGATCTAAAGAAATATTTACAGCTACATTAAAGTCATATTTTTATATTTTCACTTTCTACATCTTATTGATCTATATGCTCATTACATACTGTAAAGGATTTTAATAAATTATACTATTACATGATTGACTAATCTTAGACTCTTTGTACAATATTAAATTGCTTGTCAAAAAGAGCAGAAAATTTTATTTATCCCCTTTTTTGATATCTCAAGCAAATAATAAACAGGAATAATACTGTTTATCAAAAATTCAAAATAATATTCCTAGAAATGTTGGTCACACCTCTTGATGTGAAGGCAGGACAATGGAATGAAATTACAATTTGGAGTCTCATGAGTTGTGTGATGATAAAACTACATTTTTTCTCTGGCATTAGTTTCCTACTGTATTCATTTTGAAAGTAAGGAAAGAAAGAGAAAAAGTCTGTGATACCTTTGAAGGGTCATGGAGGAAAAAACTGGAATGAAAAATTTTTAGCAATGAAGTTTGAAAAGTCAAAGAACAGCACCAGGAGTAGAAAGTCACTGTATGTAGTACAGATATTGTATGTATGGACATTTTGGGTACATTTAGTTAATAAAGGTGTAAGCTAGGAAAAGAAAGAAACTATAAAGACAGACAGGTAAAGAAATGCCAGGTGAAAAGATGCAGAAGTTCCTCTGGGTTTTCATTATTTTTCTAATGAGTTTGACTTTGACCTAGAAGTCATAAGCAGGCACAAGAGGTTCAACAGAAAACTGATTGAGTATTCAAGATTTTTAAGGCCCTGAGGAAGAACAATGTCATAAAGCAAGTCATTAAAAAAGATTATTTTTGTTAAAAGCAAACCTAGGGAAAATATTGGAAAATGATGCAAATAAAGAGGTTATATTATATTACTTTTGCATTAGTGAGAAAATCTCTAAAGCGCAACATCAGAATATCTTTCTCAACTAGAAAATACCTATTTTACTCAATAATGGTGTGAGTGTACCTAGCAGAAATGCACATAGACATGATTCTTGGTTTAATAGTTATGTGAGTTTCATGGTTGTCCTCTGAGCCTAGGTTCTGGCACTCTTAAAGGGGTAAGAGGAGTTATATTTTAAAATATACCTTAGTGCTTGATTTAGTGAGTCTGAACATATGAGATGAAAGAGAAAAAGGGAATTTAAAATTTGGAATTCTTTAGAATAGGCTTCTAAGCATCTGTCTTCACTGTCATGGGGCTTAAGACTTAGTTCATAAAAATAAATTACACATAATTTACAAAACAAACAACATCTTCATCACACAGCTAACAGGCATTTAACTCTAATAAGAGACTTTGAAAATTGACATTCCACAGATTTTAGTCTGTTGACAAACCCCTGAAAGGCTTGAACATAGATTCTTTTATCAGAACAGAGTACACTATTTACAACCAGAGCTATGCTACTCTTTAGTTTTAACAAAACTCTGTGAAGAGATACAGAACAAGTATACATGAATATACATGATCTCTATTTGGTATTGGAAGAAAAAAATGTGGAATACTTTTCTAATAATTTAAAAATGTTAAAATAATGAAATATATGAAAATTATCAATAATATATCAAAAGTATAAAATTATTAACTATGAAATTTATCCTATTTGTGAATCTGCATTATATGCTTACACATTAAAATATGAAACACTGACTTCATGCACAATACATCAAATATATTACACATTTGACTCATAATCTCATTAAAATATTTTATATAAAATAATCCTACTTAAAACTGTAGTTTTACACTTAAACTTTTAGTAGTCATGTAAATATCATTTGTTTTCATAATTATACACTCATTGGTAAAAAATAATGAAGCCCTCTAGTGGCCAAAGTTGTATATAGTTCTGTTGAATCTATAAAATTCAGTTACTATTT